>JAVKPL010000797.1:0-15634 GCA_032173675.1 Gastrolobium villosum
AATCATAACTAAAGCTACTGAAAACTTTTCAAGCAGTAACAAACTGGGAGAAGGTGGCTTTGGACCTGTATACAAGGTCGTATTAAAAACTGATGAAGGATTCCTATTTTTCTTAGAAGTTTCTAACTATTATAGATGATGGTTTATAGGGAAAACTCAATGATGGGCAACTGATAGCTGTGAAAAGGCTTTCAAAGAAGTCTGGACAAGGGATTGAGGAGTTCCGAAATGAAGTGGTCTTAATTGCAAAACTCCAGCACCGAAATCTTGTTAAGCTTCTTGCTTGCTGCATTCAAGGAGAAGAAAGAATGTTGATATATGAATACATGCCCAACAAAAGCTTGGACTACTTTATTTTTGGTTTGAACCATCACAATTTGCATTATAACACCCATATCAATTTTCTTATTTCTTATATATATTTTATAAAATTTCTGAAATTGCTAATGGTGTGCTAACATGTGTGTATAATTGACTAGATGAAACTAAAAGGAAGGTCTTAGATTGGCCAAAGCGTTTCAACATTATTAGTGGCATTGCTCGAGGACTTCTCTATCTTCATCAAGACTCTAGACTAAGAATTATTCATAGAGATTTAAAAACCAGCAATGTTCTATTAGATGCAAATTTGGATCCAAAAATATCAGACTTTGGCTTGGCTCGAACATTTTTGGGAGATCAAGTGGAGGCAAACACAAATAGGGTGGCTGGAACATAGTAAGTTAGTTTCTACCTGATTATTGTTGCTTGAGATTGCATTGCATCACTTATTATAGTTATAAAATCATACTTTCAGTGGTTACATGCCTCCTGAGTATGCCGTGCATGGGCATTTCTCTGTGAAATCAGATGTCTTTAGTTATGGTGTGATAATACTTGAGATAATAAGTGGGAAGAAGAACAGAGGATTTTCAGACCCAGAGCACTACCGTAACCTTCTTGGACATGTAAGCTTATTAACCTTATTAACTTGTTGATTAGTCAAATTCCAATTGTTTCCAAATCACTAGCATTAATCCCCAACGTAGGCATGGAGATTATGGGCTGAAGAGAGGGCACTAGAGCTATTGGATGAAGTGTTAGGGGAACGATGCACATTCTCTGAAGTCATGCGATGCATACAGGTTGGCTTATTATGCGTGCAACAAAGACCAGAAGATAGGCCAGACATGTCATCTGTGGTTCTAATGCTCAATGGTGAAAAATTATTGCCAAAACCGAAGGTTCCTGGTTTTTACACTGAAAACAATGTTACACCTGAAGCAAATTCTTTGTCAGCAAATTGCATATTGTGCTCAGCTAATGAAATGTCCATAACAATGTTAGATGGAAGATAGGATATGGAGGCAAGAAAATGACATGGTTTCGCCTTCCAATGTGGGTTAAATAGGTTATTTTTGGCATACATATTTAGTGAAATAGCTTTTCGTAAAAGAACCTTTCTAATACTTCACTGTATTTGCTGGTATAAGTTCCTGTTTTATCTTTGTTTTGTGTATCTAGACACACACTGAGATAAACAATGTAATCGATAAAGACAAGAATGTTTAATTTCAATTTGCAATAGAATATGATTATTAAAACTTTTTTACCTATTGACATTAAACAATTCAGATTCCAGAACTAGTACATTATTATAATCGTTGCTCTAATACCAAATGGAAAATTCATAATGGAAGTCCTTTAGCATCAAGGAATGAAGAAGTATTGATCCAAGGCCACTCCCGGTACTTGAAATTGGATGATTGGATTTTGTGGGCGGGACTGAGTAGGATATAAAGAATTACCATACAAAAGTAAAGTTTACAAGCCATCTATTTGGACCGAACAAGGGTTGTGCCGCATAACAATCATCTAAGCTGCTACAGCAGGTGGTGGAGCATTGTTGGTTAGGCTAAGTTTCTTTCATTTTATGCTTTGTTGTGGATTGATGGTCGTAATGTTATTGGTTTTCCTTGTGAGTAGAGGTGGAAATCGAAGTTCATGGATCCCCACAACGGCGCCAATTATTCTAAGGTATGAAGATTAGACCGCCAACAAGTAACAATATTGGCTATTTATAATATCTCTCACCTAATTAAATAGTAAATTAGCATCTATTAGTGAGTTGAAATAAGAAAATGGCCTAATTAAATTAATTAGGGTCACTTTTGAGGTAAAGAGTGCAGTCAGTGAGAATTAAGGGATATAAATGAGTGTAGGCAAAAGTACCCAAGATATAAAAGTAAAAGTACAAATATTCCAGACCTTTGGGTAATGTAACGCCCCGTCTGCAGCAGGTTAATTAACATTCATATGATAGTAAGCGCAGCATGCTCAACTTAATTAATGCGGAAGCTAACTAAATAAATTTTATCTTTTTCCTTATGTATTGCAAACCTTTTCACTTCCATGGTCAAAATAAAACGGACAGCATTTTTTCTGTATTTTGGACCGCTGAGGAAATTCCCACTAAGATAATTTCTACGTAATTGACAGTTTAATATAATCCAGGCATCCACCATATTGCCCAGCCATCCATGGCATAGGCTATCTCATAATCACAACAGGTCTCAAAATAATATCCATAAAGTTACTTACATGATTACATCAACCAACCAAGAGATGTAATCAAATAAGTAACCTAAACATATACAGACATGACTATCAACATGGCATAGACATCTCTTATGCTCTCAAAATAATGACATGCCATATAGATATGTATCCAAAATAAATTCATGTCAAATACTCATCAGCATATCAAGCCAATCCTGACTATCAGGTTAGGTAATATCTCTTGTCTGACTTCTTGCCACGCTATGCCTCAGCACCATCAGCTCCTGTACCTGAAATGGTGATCCCTATAACGCGGGGTAACATAATATAATTACCTCAGTAAGCTAGGGACCCTTGGAGGGCTCCTCCACCCCTAAGCTCACTTCTGGTATAATCACAGTATAAAAATCTATGCATGCATTATAATAGCCCTTACTAGTAATTGTGGATTTAATATAGAAGAATAATTAGAAGTAAAAGACACCTTTGGTGAAAAATGAGTTAAAATGACAGTTAAAGAGTAAAAATGCGGGTAAATAAAGTTACCCGAAAGTAAAAAGTAAAATTATAAATATTAGCATAAAAACATTATAGTCCATTAGGTAAAGTTTGGTAATGAATTGAGGTGTGTAGATAGATAAATCTTTACCTAGTTAAAATAAGTTAACTTTAGAAAAACCGTAACTCCTTTAAAATTCTCTTCCCTGCGCGTTTTCCTTCGTCTTTCTCTTTCGTCCAGGGGCTGTTCTCACATGGGGGTTTAGGGTTTGGTTTTTCTTTCTTTGATTTCTACATCGTCATCCTCCAAACTCAAAGGCCCACCACGTGAAATCGATTAGAAACCACTCAATGAATCTATTCCACCGATCAGTTTGAGCTATAGTTGAGTGTGTGAAGAGTTCTTCCTCCCCCCATATTCGAGCTACTATTCATCCAAGGTGAAAAAGGAAGTTTTCCATGGAGCTTTACTTGGTGAATGCCTTCTAGGCTTTGGGTAGTTGATTAGAGGTAACAAAACTCTAATCCTATGGTTTTATTATTGTGATTTATGTTTTGAAAGTTATGAGCATGTGTGGGTGGGACATCAAGTAGTATAAAACTTGAAATTGATGATGGTTTGTTGTGTATAGGAAGTTATAGTGTAAAAGATAAACATTAACTTGTGTTAAATGAAGAAAAATCCCATTGGTTTGTATCCCTAGGTTCGGCCAAGATGGGTTGATTAGGGGACATTGGGCAAAATTTTAGATGATGTATTATGAGAGTATGATGTGTTGGAGTGAGTAGGAGTTTGGTGAATTTAATGAGAAGGCCAAAGTGAGAAAATCCATGTGTTTTGGTCCCTACATTTTGGCTATGGTGTGTAGTGAGGACTTGATTTTCCAAAATTTTATTGGAACCTCTTGGATACATATACGTATGTTTAAGTTGATAATTAAGCTATGAAATAATAATTAAAAAGAAAAGAACCCTTTTGCATATTTCCTTGGAGATTTCGACTTTTAGGGGAGTTAAAGAAATGGATTTTGTCACATTTTATTTAATAAGATGTGTAGTTTTTTTTATGCATGAAAGTGATGAGTTAATAAGTTAGATGGCTTGAAAAATGGTGAAAAAGATCTTAATTCCCTAAGGGTGGGAACACGACCTTTTAAAGAAAATGACATGAACTATGTTGAAAATTCCCAAGTGAACAATTGATTAAATTAAAGAACGCTAACGAGTATAAGGTGGTCTGGACTTGTGTATTGGCATATGATTGGCAAAAATATAAAGAAACGAAAAGAAGCGAGAAAATGTTTGCCTTATGAAAATATAGGCATGATAGCATTTTATTGATTTGTATTTGTGGATTCTTGCTCTAGGTGTACCTAGAGACTAAAAATGATCGGAATCTCTTGAAGAAATATAAGTAACTTGTGTCACAAGTAAGCAGATCGATAAAGCTTCAAGAGGTAAGCTCTATGTTTAAGGAGTCTTTTCCTACTTGAGTGCTCCACCATAGTTAGTAGACTATGGTTGGACTATATGACTGTGTAGGCACTCTGTATAGGTGCATTCATATAGAGATATTTGATGATATGATATGATATGACATGATATAATAGGATATGATAAAACTGGTTCTGATATGATTTATGTATAGACTTTTGGTACACGGATGTCTTCTTGGGTTTTGCCTGAGATTGACAGTGTACACCTCTGAGTTATTCTATTTCCGCTTGGGGCCATCCCTTGGAATTGACAGCGCACGTCTCTGTTATGATATGATTATATGTCCTGCTCAGTTATGATATCTGCTATATGTTGTATATGTATACTCTGTATCTGACTTTCATGCAGGAGTGAGCCAGGGATATGGAGAATTCTCTATAAACCTGGAGCTTACTGGGATTTGTAATCTCACCCCTCTTTGGGGCAATATAACAAGTATGCATTACACAAGGAAACACCGTCTTGCAACATACCGTATGAGGAAACACTGTCTCATACTATGCATAAGGAAACACCGTCTTATGCCTCACACAAGGAAACACTGTCTTGTGTGGCACACAAATATACATACATATACATGCAACATTAACATACCATATCAAACTACCATCCTCCCTCAGAGTCTGGTGGAACAAACGGGGGATTAACCCCGAGGACCGAAAGCTTACCTGGAATAGCTCTTTTCTAGCCTCTTCCAAGTCAAAGGTCCACAAGCCAACAAAGTGCTCAACAAATGTCCAACACACATATCCATGGTCAATTTATCACAATTAAATATATATCCATTTCATATAAGTTTCACATCAAACCATTATTTGATATTTACCGCAATCTTAAGTAATCAAGAGCCTTGTTCAATCTCCATGCTATTGCTCCACAAGTCCACTTGGTCTCACACTATAACCAAGGAACACATTTCCATTATTATCCATCATTAATGCATACATACGGCATTGTTCATCTCTACAGTACTATTCACGTATACGACACTATCCAAAAATACGATATCTTAAATTTTTTTCAAAAACCTTTTCACCGTTAAAATCCTCATATGAACACTTTTCTCAACATGAGCTAAGCCTCAATCAAGCTCTAACATGCTTAATCAAACCAAACTTTCAAAATTGAAAACTATATCAAATCTTCCTCAAAACTCAAAGAAAATTAGGATTTCTCAACATAAACTTACCTAGAACAAAGAGGAAGGCTTACTTCAAGCTTCCATGGCTTCAAACTCCATCAAAATCCATAATATCCATGAAAATCCGAAATTTAAAGGAGGAAGATCTCTCTCTACAGTGAAACCCACCCAGAAATACTAGTTCCAATGGATTCCTCTCGAAATTTCTCACAAGTTTGGCTTTGGAACGGAGTGATTTGTATAATGATCCCAAAAGGTAAATCTTAATTAGAGGTTTAATTTAAGGATTTAAATGCCATAATTAGATTCAGTGAGAGATTCCGAGTATTTTGACTGTAATCATGACTATGTTATGAACAGTGGGTTCTGCCGGAGAATTCGCAGTCTTGTGAATTAACCGGTAGGGCTTAAATAAGCAAAATGATTTTAGAGACATAATTTGACAATTCTGACGTCAAATATGAGTTCAGAATGAAAAATTATATAGTCTGGCACTTTCCATGAAAATCTCGTGAATAATGTTTCTACCGGGTATTTTATACTGCTGTTAAAGCAACCGGTAGACTTCAGAAACAAATAATTGATGAAATAAGAATAAGGAAGTCCAAAATATGCCAAGCAAGTCAAAATAGGCCTAAGAAAATGATAAGTTTATAAGTTTTAATTTCAGAAGTAAACGAAGTACAGTTAGTGGTTCATAGTGCATTTCGTCAAAAACGGTGCAAGAACCATACTGTGAATTATGAATATTGTTCCTTAGGACATAAAAATTAATGTAAATTATTTTAGAAAAAAAATGTTCGTAGCTTTAAGTTGGTTCTGGGGCAATTTAAGTAAAAATATGTGAAAGAAAAACAATCGGTAAAAAGAGCCACCTATACATACATGTCTCACTCACTTAAGTGAGCACTATTCACTCACAAAATACTCTTTTCTCTCTCTACATGCCCGAGCTTCAGCCAAGGAAAAAAGGGGGGTTAGGGTTTGTTTGGTTTTTTGTTGATTTCTCTTTGAATCTTCCACCAAATCCATAGACCCACCACATGAAATTGATTAGAAACCACTCAATGAATCCATTCCGCCGATCAATTTGAGCTATAGTTGAGTGTGTGAGGAGTTCTTCCTCCCCCCATTTTCGTGATACTATTCATCAAGGAGGAGAAATGACATTTTTGGTGGAGCCTTGCTTGGTGGATGCTTTCTAGGCTTTGGGAAGTTGATTAGGGGTAAGAAACATTTATTTCCATGATGTCATTTTGATGATTTGAGTCATAGAAATTGTGAGCAAGTGTTGGTTGGGAAATAAACTAGTTTAAAGGTAAAGTGATGATGGACTTTTGCTATTTGGTATATAAGCATGTGAAATAAGCATTTTTACATGTGTTAAATGAAAAATTCCTTATGTTGTGCCTCTTTATATTTCGGCCATGTGAGGATATAGAGGGGTTGGTGGGAAAATTTCTAATTCATGTATTTGGAAGGTGTGAGGTGTTGTAATAAGTGGAAAAATGATGAATTAGTGCGAATGCTTAAGTGAGAAAAAAATCCTATGAATACTTGCCCTTATGCTCGGCCTTGGGGGGCTTTGGAGGAACTTGTCATGACAAAATTAATTGAGACTTGATGAATATATATATTTATGTATGTGTAGTTGTTAAATTAAGTGAAGAAATGAAATACAAAAAAGAAAGAAAACCTTGGTTTCTCCTTTATGGATTTCTACCTTATAGGGTATATTAAGGATGATTAGATTATGTTTTATTTTGTTAAAATGTTGAGTTTTCAATACGTGAAATTAATAAGATTATGAAGTGAAATGGTTTGAAAAGAAATTATGGAAAAATATCTTGATTTCCTAAGTGTAGGTCCCCGGACTTTTAAAGAAAGTGGCATGAATTATGTTAAAAATTCTCAAGCGAACACTTGGTTAAATTAAAGAACGCTAATAAGTATAAGGTGGTCTAGACTTTTGTATTGGCATAAGATTGGAAAAAATATAAAGAAATGAATGTGAGCGATAAAATGCATTCCTTATGTAAAATCTAGGCATGATAGCATTTTATTGATTGGTATTTGTGGATTCTTGCTCTAGGTGTACCTAGGGACTGAAAATGATCGGAATCTCTTGAAGATTTACATAAGTAATTGTGTCACAAGTAAGCGGATTGAAAAACTTCAAGAGGTAAGCTCTATGTTTAAGGAGTCTTTTCCTGCTTGAGTGTTCCACCATGGTTCGTGAACTGTGGTTGGGTTGTATGACTGTTGTTTGGATACTTTGTATAGATGCATTCATATATAGTTATTTGATAACATGATATGATTTGTTCTGATATGATTTCTGTATTGATGTATGGTACACTGATGTCTTCTTGGGGTTTCCTTGAGATTGATGATGTACACCTCTTATATGTTCTGGTTCCGCTTGGGGTCCTCCCTTGGGAACACGTGCGTTAGTTTCCGCTTGGGGTCCTCCCTTGGGAATGACGGCGCACACCTCTGATATGATATAGATATATGTTTTGTTCTGTTCTGATATCTGTTATATGAGCATTGTATACTCTGTATCTGACTTTCATGCTGGAGTGAGCCCAGGGGTATGGAGAATTCTCTATAAACCTGGAGCTTATTGAGATTTGTAATCTCACCCCTCTTTGGGGACATGATTTCAGGTTCCCAGACTTCCAGTGAGCCCTCATTAGGCAGAGACGCGACACGTGGCTGAGGCAGTCGACAGATCGGTTTTAGTAGCTGTAGGCTGCTACTTTTTTGAGTGCATTTATGTTTTTCGTATTTTCGCATATGATGGATCATGATGTTAGATCCTTTATTTTGTATATGGCCTGTATATGTCTTGTACATGTTCTTCAGTTTGATGCATGTACATTTTTATATTCAGGCATGTTGATATGATTATGTAGTATTCATTTATGTTTATGACTTGGATTGCATGCTGTTAGATTAGTGGCATGGAGCCAAGTTATGTATGCGCCCATGGATGGGTATCTCAGTATATTTGCATGACTGGTACTTCTGGATATATATATATATATATATATATATATATATATATATATATTGTATAGACTGTCTATCAGGAACTCTTGAGAGTGGGATTGGAAAATCCCCGATTGTCCGATTTACAGAGGTATGTCCGATTTTCATTTGCGCCTTATGAAAATTAAAAGAGAAAAAGAAAAAGTTAGCTTGTATTTTCATAAGTTAAGTCTTCCGCTGTTTCTGTTTGTATCATATGTATATTAATTGAACTGGCTCGAGACGGGGATGTTACAATTTGGAGTTCTCTAGCTCAAGTTATGAATTATGGAAGATTTTCCATAAATATTTTCCATTTTCATTTCCTCGCCTCTGTCTCTCTGTCGCTGCGAAAGGAAAACGCAAATTTATAATGATGAATAGTGACTTCCTTAGTCACTTGAGTCAGTTCACTTTACCAGCAGGTATAAGTTCATCTATCTACATACCTGTATTCATTACCAAACTTCACCCAATAGACTACAATATTTTTCTATACTTACTTTCACTTTTTGGATAACTTTATTTACCCGCATTTTTACCCCTTAACTGGCATTTTAGCTCCTTTTTCACCAAAGGTGACTTTATTTCTTTTACTTCTAATTATTCTTCAATATTAAATCTCATTTACTAGTGAGGGTTATTATAGGTAAAGTTTGGAAGAGAACATAATTAACTAGATAGATGAGCTAATACCCGGTTGATTTCACTTAACCATTATAAAGGTGAAAACTAAAACCAAACCCCCAAATTTCTTATTCTACCCGTGGTTCAGTGACAGAGAGAGTGAGGAAGACATTGATGAGCCAAAAAACCTAGCTCTCTCATTTGGTGTCCAAATCAACTCATTCTAAAGCCCAAACCACTCTAATTCTTCTCCTCTCTCATAATCCAAGCTTGGTTTTGAGTGGGAGGATTTGTGGGAAGAGATTCCACCCTCCAAAATTTTGACCCATATGAAGAGTTGAGGAGTTTGGTAGCTTTTACCTCCATGGGAGCTTAAGGAACGCCCATTCCATTGTTGTATGATCATTTGTGGTAAGTTCCCACTCTCTTTCACATATTTCCTTGAGATTTTCATGAGTTTAAGTTTAGATGAATAGTGTTCTTAGGGTTTTATGATGAGGTGAGTAGATTGGCTATGTTCAAGGAGGAACGAGGCTTAGTGTATGGTGTGAAAAATGCTAAGAATGACATTTAATCGGTGAAAATGAGTTTAGATAGTCATATGATTATGTTTTGAAAATTGCAAGATTATATACTTGATTGTGGATTTTCTTGCATTGGTAAACAATGGTTTGGTTTGGTTGGATATTGATTGTCTCAATGTGATGGCTAGGATTGAGGCAATTGGACCACCCTTGAGTGACCAACCATTGGAGGATGCTATGGAGCTTGATTAGCTCATTGGAATAGGCATGTCCATGCCAAATTGTGGTGTGGGGTTGTTGTTTTGTTGATGAATACATGGATATTCATTAAATTGTAATGATTGATGGTGTGACACCTTGGTGCAAATGTGTATTTTACAAGTTATAGCTTGAATTCGAAGTTGACTGGTTGCTGAACTTGTTGGTGAAGAACAAAGGGTGAGCTGAAGCTTTAGGGTAAGCCTTCAGACCTTGGGTGTAAATCCCTTTATTGTTCCACCAAGCCCTGAATGGGTAGTGGTTGTTGATAGTGTATATAAATGCAATTAAATAGTTTAATGCTTTGTTATACATATGTGTATGCATTTAGTGTGGCATAGGATGGTGTTTTCCTATGCTGGTATGTTGCATGAAGATGCGTAATTCATACTTGATAGTTTAGCTGGCTAGTAGGACTATTTGCATCTGAGTATCCTTAGGACAACATGAGAGCTCGAGGGATGTCTCCTGGAGATGTTTGTTATACACTGCATGGATATGTATTTACTGCATTATTTATTGTTATTGTTATTACACTGTGATTGAACTATGGGGTGGAGAGATGCTCCAAGGACCCACGGTTTACTGTGAAATATTTGTATATCTCACCCTGTGTTGTGGGGACCCCCTTTCAGGTAAAGATACTGCATGAGCCTCTGATGGCAAGTGGCCATATTTGTAGTAGTTGATACATGAAGATCTTGCATCATTGGAATTAAGCATGCCATTTTGTAGTTCATATGTATGGGATTGTTAATTGAAAGCCAATTGTCATATGCATGTTATGTTTTAATTGGATGGACTTAGCCTATGCTCATCTCCTGTGGTATCTCTTTTGTTGATGGGAGCCAAGGATTTGATCATAGTGTTTTGTAGTTAAGTCCCATGATTCTGTAATTAAGACTAGTAGAGAAGATGTAATGTTGGGATTATTGTATATATAAATGATGAAAGAGTATGGATGTTTCTTTTGATGTATGTGTACCTTGAAAGAACTAAGAATCATGTATTGAAAGGACTAAACGATGTCAATTAGGTGAAAGAAAACTTGTAGGTTGAAAATCCATGTGAATATAAAGATATCCTATCTTGTTGTCCATATTTCATATCCTATACGATAGATTTGGACCCTTGTGTCTTAATGGAAGTTTAGATCTTTTTCTTAGCTTTCCAACGAGACCAAGATTACGTAAATAGGAGTAGTATAACTAAAGTTATGGATGAAATACAAAAGGAGGTCAAGTTGCCCTGTTTTGGTGCTTGCTCCAGAACTGCGGCGCTCTTAGCGTCAAGTTCACGCTATGAGTGCCAACCATCAGTAGGTTTGATGCTATGAGCGTGAAACTCTCTGACTCCTCACGCTATGAGCGTGGGGGTCTTGGAGATTTCAGCATCCATTTTCTTAGAATTTTCATAACTTGAGCTACGGTGCTCCGATTTGAGCGCGGTTTGAAACTACGCGTAGCTAATGAAGAATCCTATAATATATTGGAAAATGGAGACCATAAAGTTAGTATAGAAATTTCTTAAATAAACAAAGAGTATATATGTTTAGTGTTTAAGAACAATAAAAGTGTGTTTTAAGCTTTGGTGGTCTAACTGAGACTACTTGGCACACTATGGTAGCAACGTATGGTCTAAATAAGACTTATAATAGGAAGTCTACCTATAATTTAAGTTATAATCAAATTATGGGGATTGTTTGAATTACGGAATGAATTTTAAACAAAAACGTTTATAAATAAAAAGGAAAAAGTTTATCCGTGTTTTAATTCAATCTTGTGATTATAACTGCGCTTAATGTCATACGTAATGTCAACAAACTGGTTCTAGAACGGGGTGTTATACTATAACTCTACGTATCAATTTGAGGATCTTGGTACAAGATAACCAGTATCTTTGTAGACTATAAAGTTTTAATAGTGAGTGAGTTTTCATTGTATGAACTTGTTTCTTAGAGCTCAACTTTTTGCATGTATATACTAGATATTGTCTTATATAGGTTGTGCAGCTTGTGATGGATTTCGAAAAGTTTGGTCATGCATCGCTGTTAATTTCATATTGTGGTTGATGACGAGATAGAGATTTTAGAGGATTTGATGTTATGCATTTTTTTTTTGGTGGATGGGAAATGCCCAAAAAAAAAAACGAATTACATCAAAGAGTGTCTAGCCCTATGAACAGAGCTAAAATCAGAAAAATAAAACCATATAATTTCAGGTGGGGGATTCTGAAAGATTGCACAATAATTGCCTTCCCTGTAAGTATGAACCAAACAAACACTCTAATCTTTTAAGAGTCATTCCCATATCCGAGTCACTAAATGCGACTCACATGATGCATCACCAGACTTGATGAGCAAACTAATAACCGAAGCTGAGTCACTTTCTAAAATTAGGTAAGAGTTAAATTGTCATTTTGTCTTCTTGTCCGCAACAAGCAATATTCTTTTTCTCACAATATTTGGTGTCACCAAGCACATTTCAAAGAGAAAGAGAAAAAACAAGACTGAATGTTGAGATTGTGACGTTTGATAAATAGATAGATCGAGCCTACTCTGTTTGAATGTGTTATTTTTTTTCTTAAAATTATTTTATAGAATAGTTAATAAAATAGGGGAAAGTTATACTTATAACTTTTTTTTTACAACCTCTTATAACCATATCTTATCACCGTTGATTTCCGTCAATCAACGGTTATCATTTTAGCAAATTAAACTCATTAATTAATTATTAATTCACAATAAATGATAACCGTTGATTGGCAGAAATCAACAGTAATAAGATATGGTTGTGAGATGTTGTGAAAAAAAGGGTTGTAACTATAACCTTCCTCAATAAAATATGTGTTTTTTTTTTTTTGAAAATTAAAAGTCAAAATACAAAACAAAAATAACTCAAATATATTCTCTAAATTTGATTTTAAAAAGTAAAAAACAATTATGATTTTTAGAATTATTTTTACAAAATAGCCCTTATGATCAAACAAGTATTTGTAAAACTATTTGTCTCATGTGTAATATTATGTGTCAATTGATTTAATTAATAAAAAGGGCATTATGGTAATTTTGGCTATTAAAGGGAAGTTACTTAAAGATAACTGTTGATAGGCCAGTTATGAAAACGTGCATATGGTCAGTTTCTGATAAAAGGGGTCTGACAGAAACAAAGTTCCTTCTGAGTCTGCCTAGAAAAGTTGTATCCAATCCCTATTAAGAAGATACAATAACAGATAAAGGTTAAGGCTTAGAGAAAGGCATTCCACCATCAAAGTTCTTCCGCATTAATGGAGAAAGGTACACTTATGTGAAACTCATGAATTCTAAAGATCCCCTTTCATGTTCTTGAATGATTACTGTTGAACATGAGTCACTAATTAATGCTTACATGTGGTATCAGAGCATGTGTTTAAGAATTTATGTTTTTCCATGTATGATTATGATGAATTATTGATTTGGAAAAAATTAGGTTTCTTTGCAAATTACTGATTCCGATTTGCAAATCATATCTTATTTTATTACCGATTCCGATTTGAAAACTGAGCATTTCTGGAAGAATTGCATGATTTAATTACTGAGTGCGTCGATTTTTATTACTTGCCTCCATGATTCAATATATTTTTGAATTCAATTCACTGTTACTTTTGGCAATTTGCTTATCGCTTTTTTGTGCTTATGGACAAAAAAGCCTATCGTGAACCATTGTTGGTATTATGGAAAAAGTGAATGATATTGGATTTCATATTATTCTTGAAATCAATTAAATGTGCATCATGATTAATGGATAATATTGGCATTCGGTTTTCGGTAACAGTGCGTTGATTTCACTTCCATTTACATATTAATGGAATTCGTTTTTTTTAATGCCATTCAATTTTTATGCCATTCGATTTAATGGATAAAGGTACTGAATATTGAAAAAACGTAAAGGGACATTGCAAATAAACATGTAAATATGTATTCTGATATTGAATGTGAAAATTGAATAATTATGCAATATTCAGAGTTTTAAATTGAATGATTATGTGATGTGGTTGGATTAATATTGAACGTGAAAATTTAATCCTATTATTGTTTATGAAATACCAAAGTTTTGGAATTAACTATGGTAGATTTGTTAGTCACCAAAGTGGCCAAATCTTGAAGAGTTATTTTAATTTCAAATATTATGATTTTATTTCAATTATCATGACTGTGATGCTATGAATAGTATGATATAATATTCTGGTTGTGGCATATTGAAGTTCATTATTATAGAATAGTTGGGGATCAACCCAAAGGTTGATTATTTGTTTTATAAAATGAACATGGATGTTGGTATTGTTGGCATATTTCATCACATTTGGACATCCAAAGATGACAAATATTTATGATAGGGGTATGCATCATTGCCAAATTATGTGAAATTTTTATAGCATCATTATAGTTAATGTTGTATGTTAATGGATCCCCAAAGGTGAACATTGATATGCATTAAAGTTAGTATATTTGAATCTGTGAAGTATGTTAGTATGTGACATGTATGACTCAAAGCATTAATGTTTAAATGTTATTCCTTGCAGTACCTGTTGCCACACATTCCATGTTCTCAGCTGTTGCAGTTTTTAATGGGCTAAACTTCTCTGAATGGAAAGAGCAAATCCAATTTTACCTTGGGGTAATGGATATGGATATGGCTCTTAGAGAAGAGGAACCTGGTGCTATTACTCCTGAAAGCACTGAGGATGAAAGGAACCATTTTAAGAACTTGGAAAGATCCAACAGATTAAGTTTGATGTACATGAAAATGAACATAGCAAGCAACATTAAGTCAGCTCTTCCACAAGCTGAAAGTGCCATCGAAATGATGAAACTTGTGGAAGAGCGCTCCCAAACTGTTGATAAGTCTCTTGCTGGGACACTTGAGTACACTGACCACCATGAAGTTTGATGGTTCGCGTACTATGCATGAGCATGTTATTGAAATGACAAGCATTGCGGCAAAATTAAAAGCATTGGGAATGGCTGTGGATGAAAATTTCCTGGTGTAGTTCGTATTGAACTCATTACTGTCTGAGTATGGTCCTTTCCAAATGAACTATAACACCATGAAAGACAAATGGAATGTGCATGAATTGCACAGTATGTTAGTTCAGGAGGAAACCAGACTTAAGAATCAGGGAGCTCATTCCATCAATTATGTAAAGCATCAAGGAGCTGAAAAGAATAAAGGTAAAAAGCATGAGAAGAAATGAGGAGGACGACCCCTTAAAGTTGATAAGGCCTCTTCTTCTAAAATCCACAAAAAAGAAAGTAATGCAAAGATGAGGTGCCATTTCTGTAAAAAAGAAAGGCATTTCAAAAAGGATTGCCTGAAACGTAAGACTTGGTTCGGAAAGAAAGGTAAGCCTAGTGCATACTTGGTGGATTGATTCTGGTTGTACTACTCATGTTTCTAATACAATGCAGGGATTCCTTATGACCCAAACCACAAGGCCAAATGAAAAGTTTGTCTTTATGGGCAATAGAGTGAAAGTTCCG
>JAVKPL010000798.1:0-155327 GCA_032173675.1 Gastrolobium villosum
GAAGCTTTTTGACGGAAAATGAATTTCACCGAAAACGGATGAATAAAAAAAATGCAAAAGATATTGATTTTGTGAAGTTTTTCGACGGGAAATGGATTCCGTCGAAGATTTTTGAAGGAAAATGAATTCCGTCAAAAATGGATAAATAAAATAAATGCAAAAGAAATTGATTTTGTGAAGTTTCTCGACAGAAAAAGAATTTCGTTGAAAACGGAATAATAAAATAAATGCAAAAGAAATTGATTTTTTGAAGTTTTTCGACGGAAAATGGATTCCGTAGAAGGCTTTTGATGGAAAATGGATCTCGTAGAAGATTTTTGACGGAAAATGAATTCCGACGAAAACGGATGAATAAAATAAATACAAAAGAAATGGATTTTGTGTAGATTTTTGACGGAAAATGGATTTTGTGAAGATTTTTGACGGAAACATGAATTCCGTCGAAAATGGATGAATAAAATAAATGCAAAAGAAATTGATTTTGTGAAGTTTTTCCACGAAAAATGGATTCCGTAGAAGATTTTTGACAGAAAATGGATTCCGTCGAAGATTTTTGATGAAAAATGTATTCTGTCGAAAACGGATGACTAAAATAGATACAAAAGAAATTGATTTTGTGAAGTTTTTCGACGGAAAAAGAATTTCGTCGAAAACGGATTAATAAAATAAATACAAAGGAAATTTATTTTGTAAGTTTTTCGACGGAAAATGGTTTCTGTCGAAGACTTTAGACGGAAAATGTATTCCGTCGAAAATGGATGAATTAAATTAATGCAAAAGAAATTTATTTTGTGAAGTTTTTCAACGGAAAATGAATTCCGTCGAAAACAGATGAATAAAATAAATGCAAAAGAAATTGATTTTGTGAAGTTTTTCGACGGAAAATGGATTCTGAAGTTTTTTGACAAAAAATGTATTCCGTCGAAAACGGATGACTAAAATATATGCAAAAGAAATTATTTTGTGAAGTTTTTCGACGGAAAATGAATTTCGTCGAAAACAGATGAATAAAATAAATGCAAAAGAAATTGATTTTATGAAGTTTTTCGTTGGAAAATGGATTCCATCGAAGATTTTTGACGAAAAATGTATTCCGTCGAAAATGGATGAATAAAATAAATGCAAAAGAAATTGATTTTGGGAAGTTTTTCGATGGAAAATGGATTCCGTCGAAGATTTTTGACGGAAAATGAATTTCACCGAAAACGGATGAATAAAATAAATGCCAAAGAAATTGATTTTATGAAGTTTTTCGTTGGAAAATGGATTCCGTCGAAGATTTTTGACGAAAAATGTATTCCGTCGAAAACGGATGAATAAAATAAATGCAAAAGAAATTGATTTTGGGAAGTTTTTCGACGGAAAATGGATTCCGTCGAAGCTTTTTGACGGAAAATGAATTTCACCGAAAACGGATGAATAAAAAAAATGCAAAAGATATTGATTTTGTGAAGTTTTTCGACGGGAAATGGATTCCGTCGAAGATTTTTGAAGGAAAATGAATTCCGTCAAAAATGGATAAATAAAATAAATGCAAAAGAAATTGATTTTGTGAAGTTTCTCGACAGAAAAAGAATTTCGTTGAAAACGGAATAATAAAATAAATGCAAAAGAAATTGATTTTTTGAAGTTTTTCGACGGAAAATGGATTCCGTAGAAGACTTTTGATGGAAAATGGATCTCGTCGAAGATTTTTGACGGAAAATGAATTCCGACGAAAACGGATGAATAAAATAAATGCAAAAGAAATGGATTTTGTGTAGATTTTTGACGGAAAATGGATTTTGTGAAGATTTTTGACGGAACATGAATTCCGTCGAAAATGGATGAATAAAATAAATGCAAAAGAAATTGATTTTGTGAAGTTTTTCCACGAAAAATGGATTCCGTAGAAGATTTTTGACAGAAAATGGATTCCGTCGAAGATTTTTGATGAAAAATGTATTCTGTCGAAAACGGATGACTAAAATAGATACAAAAGAAATTGATTTTGTGAAGTTTTTCGACGGAAAAAGAATTTCGTCGAAAACGGATTAATAAAATAAATACAAAGGAAATTTATTTTGTAAGTTTTTCGACGGAAAATGGTTTCTGTCGAAGACTTTAGACGGAAAATGTATTCCGTCGAAAATGGATGAATTAAATTAATGCAAAAGAAATTTATTTTGTGAAGTTTTTCAACGGAAAATGAATTCCGTCGAACATGGATTAATAAAATAAATGTAAAAGAAATTGATTTTTTGAAGATTTTTAACGGAAAATGAATTCCGTCGAAAACGGATGAATAAAATAAATGCAAAAGAAATTGATTTTTTGAAGTTTTTCGACGGAAAATGGATTTCGTAGAAGATTTTTGATGGAAAATGGATTTCGTCGATGATTTTTGACGAAAAATGTATTCCGTCGAAAACGGATGAATAAAATAAATGCAAAAGAAATTGATTTTATGAAGTTTTTCGACGAAAAATGGATTCCGTCGAAGTTTTTTGACGAAAAATGTATTCCGTCGAAAACGGATGACTAAAATATATGCAAAAGAAATTATTTTGTGAAGTTTTTCGACGGAAAATGAATTTCGTCGAAAACAGATGAATAAAATAAATGCAAAAGAAATTGATTTTATGAAGTTTTTCGTTGGAAAATGGATTCCATCGAAGATTTTTGACGAAAAATGTATTCCGTCGAAAATGGATGAATAAAATAAATGCAAAAGAAATTGATTTTGGGAAATTTTTCGACGGAAAATGGATTCCGTCGAAGATTCTTGACGGAAAATGAATTTCACCGAAAACGGATGAATAAAATAAATGCCAAAGAAATTGATTTTATGAAGTTTTTCGTTGGAAAATGGATTCCGTCATCGAAAACGGATGAATAAAATAAATGCAAAAGAAATTGATTTTGGGAAGTTTTTCGACGGAAAATGAATTCCGTCGAAGATTTTTGACGGAAAATGAATTTCACCGAAAACGGATGAATAAAAAAATGCAAAAGAAATTGATTTTGTGAAGTTTTTCGACGGAAAATGGATTCCGTCGAAGATTTTTGAAGGAAAATGAATTCCGTCGAAAATGGATAAATAAAATAAATGCAAAAGAAATTGATTTTGTGAAGTTTCTCGACAGAAAAATAATTTCGTTGAAAACGGAATAATAAAATAAATGCAAAAGAAATTGATTTTTTGAAGTTTTTCGACGGAAAATGGATTCCGTAGAAGAATTTTGATGGAAAATGGATTTCGTCGAAGATTTTTGACGAAAAATGAATTCCGACGAAAACGGATGAATAAAATAAATGCAAAAGAAATGGATTTTGTGAAGATTTTTGACGGAAAATGGATTCCGTCGAAGATTTTTGACGGAAAATGAATTCCGTCGAAAATGGATGAATAAAATAAATGCAAAAGAAATTAATTTTGTGATGTTTTTCCACGAAAAATGGATTCCGTAGAAGATTTTTGACAGAAAATGGATTCCGTCGAAGATTTTTGACGAAAAATGTATTCTGTCGAAAACGGATGACTAAAATAGATGCAAAAGAAATTGATTTTGTGAAGTTTTTCGACGGAAAAAGAATTTCGTCGAAAACGGATTAATAAAATAAATACAAAGGAAATTGATTTTGTAAGTTTTTCGACGGAAAATGGTTTCTGTCGAAGACTTTTGACGGAAAATGTATTCCGTCGAAAATGGATGAATTAAATTAATGCAAAAGAAATTTATTTTGTGAAGTTTTTCAACGGAAAATGAATTCCGTCGAACATGGATTAATAAAATAAATGTAAAAGAAATTGATTTTTTGAAGATTTTTAACGGAAAATGAATTCCGTCGAAAATAGATGAATAAAATAAATGCAAAAGAAATTGATTTTTTGAAGTTTTTCGACGGAAAATGGATTTCGTAGAAGATTTTTGATGGAAAATGGATTCCGTCGAAGATTCTTGACAGAAAATGAATTCCGTCGAAAACAGATGAATAACATAAATGCAAAAGAAATTGATTTTGTGAAGTTTTTCGACGGAAAATGGATTCCGTCGAAGATTTTGGACGGAAAACGAATACCGTCGAAAATGGATGAATAAAATAAATGAAAAAGAAATTGATTTTGTGAAGTTTTTCGACGGAAAACGGATTCCGTCGAGAATGGATGAATAAAATAAATGCAAAAGAAATTGATTTTATGAAGTTTTTCGACGAAAAATGTATTCCGTCGAAGATTTTTGACGGAAAATGAATTTCGTCGAAAATGGTTGAATAAAATAAATGCAAAAGAAATTGGTTTTGTCAAGTTTTTCGACGAAAATGTATTCCGTCGAAAACGGATTAATAAAATAAATGTAAAAGAAATTGATTTTGTGAAGATTTTTAACGGAAAATGAATTCCGTCGAAAATGAAGTTTTTCGACGGAAAATGGATTCCGTAGAAGATTTTTGATGGAAAATGGTTTCCGTGGAAGATTTTTGATGGAAAATGAATTCCTTCGAAAACGGATGAATAAAATAAATGCAAAAGAAATTGATTTTGTGAAGTTTTTCGACGGAAAATGGATTCCGTCGAAGATTTTTGACGGAAAATGAATTCCGTCGAAAATGGATGAATAAAATAAATGCATAAGAAATTGATTTTATGAAGTTTTTCGATGAAAAATGGATTCCGTCGAACATTTTTGACGAAAACGGATGAATAAAATAAATGCAAAAGAAATTGATTTTGTGAAGTTTTTCGACGGAAAACATATTCCGTCGAAAACGGATGAATAAAATAAATGCGAAAGAAATTGTTTTTGTGAAGATTTTTGACAGAAAATGGATTCCGTCGAAGATTTTTGACGGAAAATGAATTCCATCGAAAACGGATGAATAAATAAATGCAAAAGAAATTGATTTTGTGAAGTTTTTCGACGGAAAATGGATTCGGTCGAAGATTTTTTAGGGAAAATGTATTCCGTCGAAAATGGATGAATAAAATAAATGCAAAACAAATTGATTTTGTGATGTTTTTCGACGGAAAAAGAATTTCGTTGAAAACGGATGAATAAAATAAATGCAAAAGAAATGGATTTTGTGAATTTTTTCGACAGAAAATGGATTTCGTCGAAGATTTTTGACGGAAAATGAATTCCGTCGAAAATGGATGAATAAAATAAATGCAAAAGAAATTGATTTTGTGAAGTTTTTGGACAGAAAATGGATTCCGTCGAAGATTTTTGACGGAAAATGAATTCCGTCGAAAATGGATGAATAAAATAAATGCAAAAGAAATTGATTTTGTGAAGTTTTTCGACGGAAAATAGATTCCGTCGAAGATTTTTGACGAAAAATGAATTCCGTCAAAAATGGATGAATAAAATAAATGCAAAAGAAATTGATTTTATGAAGTTTTTCGACGCAAAATGGATTCCGTTGAAGATTTTTGACGAAAAATGTATTCCGTCGAAAACGGATGAATAAAATAAATGCAAAAGAAATTGATTTTGTGAAGATTATTGACGGAAAATGAATTCCGTCGAAAATGGATGAATAAAATAAATGCAAAAGAAACTGATTTTGTGAAGTTTTTCGACGGAAAAAGAATTTTGTCGAAAATGGATTAATAAAATAAATGCAAAAGAAATTGATTTTGTGAAGTTTTTAGACGGAAAATGGATTCCGTTGAAATTTTTTGATGGAAAATGAATTCCGTCGAAAATGGATGAATAAAAGAAATGCAAAAGAAATTGATTTTGTGAAGTTTTTCGACGGAAAATGGATTCCGTCGAAGATTTTTGATGGAAAATGAATTCCGTCGAAAATGGATGAATAAAATAAATGTTAAAGAAATTGATTTTGTGAATTTTTTCGACGGAAAATATATGCCGTCGAAGATTTTTGATGGAAAATGAATTTCGTCGAAAATGGATGAATAAAATAAATGCAAAAGAAATTGATTTTATGAAGTTTATCGACGAAATATGGATTCCGTCGAAGATTTTTGACGAAAAATGTATTCCGTAGAAAACGGATTAATAAAATAAATGCAAAAGAAATTGATTTTGTGAAGATTTTTGACGGAAAATGAATTCCGTCGAAAATGGATGACTAAAATAAATACAAAAGAAATTGATTTTGTGAAGTTTTTCGACGGAAAAAGAATTTCGTCGAAAACAGATTAATAAAATAAATACAAAGGAAATTGATTTTGTAAGTTTTTCGACGGAAAATGGTTTCCGTCGAAGATTTTTGACGGAAAATGTATTCCGTCGAAAATGGATGAATTAAATTAATGCAAAAGAAATTTATTTTGTGATGTTTTTCGACGGAAAATTAATTCCGTCGAAAATGGATGAATAAAATAAATGCAAAAGAAATTGATATTGTGAAATTTTTAGATGGAAAACGGATTCCGTCGAAAATGGATGAATAAAATAAATGCAAAAGAAATTGATTTTATGAAGTTTTTCAACGAATTCCGTCGAAGATTTTTGACGGAAAATGAATTCCGTTGAAAATGGATGAATACAATAAATGCAAAAGAAATTTATTTTATGAAGTTTATCGACGAAAAATGGATTCCGTCGAAGATTTTTGACGAAAAATGTATTCCGTCGAAAACGGATGAATAAAATAAATGCAAAAGAATTTGATTTTGTGAAGTTTTTCGACGGAAAACAAATTCCGTCGAAAACGGATGAATAAAATAAATGCGAAAGAAATTGTTTTTGTGAAGATTTTTGACAGAAAATGGATTCCGTCGAAGATTTTTGACGGAAAATGAATTCCATCGAAAATGGATGAATAAAATAAATGCAAAAGAAATTGATTTTGTGAAGTTTTTCGACGGAAAATGGATTCGGTCGAAGATTTTTTAGGGAAAATGTATTCCGTCGAAAATGGATGAATAAAATAAATGCAAAACAAATTGATTTTGTGATTTTTTTCGACGGAAAAAGAATTGCGTCGAAAACAGATGAATAAAATAAATGCAAAAGAAATTGATTTTGTGAAGTTTTTCGACAGAAAATGGATTGCGTCGAAGATTTTTGACGGAAAATGAATTCCGTCGAAAATGGATGAATAAAATAAATGCAAAAGAAATTGATTTTGTGAAGTTTTTCGACAGAAAATGGATTCCGTCGAAGATTTTTGACGGAAAATGAATTCCGTCGAAAATGGATGAATAAAATAAATGCAAAAGAAATTGATTTTGTGAAGTTTTTTGACGGAAAATAGATTCCGTCGAAGATTTTTGACGAAAAATGAATTCCGTCAAAAATGGATGAATAAAATAAATGCAAAAGAAATTGATTTTATGAAGTTTTTCGACGCAAAATGGATTCCGTTGAAGATTTTTGACGAAAAATGTATTCCGTCGAAAACGGATGAATAAAATAATTGCAAAAGAAATTGATTTTGTGAAGATTATTGACGGAAAATGAATTCCGTCGAAAATGGATGAATAAAATAAATGCAAAAGAAACTGATTTTATGAAGTTTTTCGACGGAAAAAGAATCTTGTCGAAAATGGATTAATAAAATAAATGCAAAAGAAATTGATTTTGTGAAGTTTTTATACGGAAAATGGATTCCGTTGAAATTTTTTGATGGAAAATGAATTCCGTCGAAAATGGATGAATAAAAGAAATGCAAAAGAAATTGATTTTGTGAAGTTTTTCGACGGAAAATGGATTCCGTCGAAGATTTTTGATGGAAAATGAATTCCGTCGAAAATGGATGAATAAAATAAATGTTAAAGAAATTGATTTTGTGAATTTTTTCGACGGAAAATATATGCCGTCGAAGATTTTTGATGGAAAATGAATTTCGTCGAAAATGGATGAATAAAATAAATGCAAAAGAAATTGATTTTATGAAGTTTATCGACGAAAAATGGATTCCGTCGAAGATTTTTGACGAAAAATGTATTCCGTAGAAAACGGATTAATAAAATAAATGCAAAAGAAATTGATTTTGTGGAGATTTTTGACGGAAAATGAATTCTGTCGAAAATGGATGACTAAAATAAATACAAAAGAAATTGATTTTGTGAAGTTTTTCGACGGAAAAAGAATTTCGTCGAAAACAGATTAATAAAATAAATACAAAGGAAATTGATTTTGTAAGTTTTTCGACGGAAAATGGTTTCCGTCGAAGATTTTTGACGGAAAATGTATTCCGTCGAAAATGGATGAATTAAATTAATGCAAAAGAAATTTATTTTGTGAAGTTTTTCGACGGAAAATTAATTCCGTCGAAAATGGATGAATAAAATAAATGCAAAAGAAATTGATATTGTGAAATTTTTAGATGGAAAACGGATTCCGTCGAAAATGGATGAATAAAATAAATGCAAAAGAAATTTATTTTATGAAGTTTATCGACGAAAAATGGATTCCGTCGAAGATTTTTGACAAAAAATGTATTCCGTCGAAAACGGATGAATAAAATAAATGCAAAAGAATTTGATTTTGTGTAGTTTTTTGTCGGAAAATGGATTCCGTAGAAGATTTTTGACGGAAAATGGATTCCGTCGAAGATTTTTGACGGAAAATTCCGTCGAAAACGGATGACTAAAATAGATGCAAAAGAAATTGATTTTGTGAAGTTTTTCGACGGAAAATGAATTCTGTCGAAAATGGATGAATAAAATAAATGCAAAAGAAATTGATATTGTGTAATTTTTCGATGGAAAACGGGATCCGTCGAAAATGGATGAATAAAATAAATGCAAAAGAAATTGATTTTATGAATTTTTTCGACGAAAAATGGATTCCGGTCGAAGATTTTTGACGGAAAATGAATTCCGTTGAAAATGGACGAATTAAATAAATGCAAAAGAAATTGATTTTATTAATTTTTCGACGAAAAATGGATTCCGTTGAAGATTTTTGACGAAAAATGTATTCCGTCGAAAACGGATGAATAAAATAAATGCAAAAGAAATTGATTTTATGAAGTTTTTCGACGAAAAATGGATTCCGTAGAAGATTTTTGACGGAAAATGGATTCCGTCGAAGATTTTTGACGGAAAATGAATTCCATCGAAAACGGATGAATAAAATAAATGCAAAAGAAATTGATTTTGTGAAGTTTTTCGACAGAAAATGGATTTCGTCGAAGATTTTTGATGGAAAATGAATTCCGTCGAAAATGGATGAATAAAATAAATGCAAAAGAAATTGATTTTGTGAAGTTTTTCGACGGAAAATGGATTCCGTCGAAGATTTTTGACGGAAAATGAATTCCGTCGAAAATGGATGAATAAAATAAATGCAAAAGAAATTGATTTTGTGAAGTTTTTCGACGGAAAATGGATTCCGTCGAAGATTTTTGACGGAAAATGAATTCCGTCGAAAATGGATGAATAAAATAAATGCAAAAGAAATTGATTTTGTGAAGTTTTTCGACGGAAAATAGATTCCGTCGAAGATTTTTGACGGAAAATGAATTCCGTCAAAAATGGATGAATAAAATAAATGCAAAAGAAATTGATTTTATGAAGTTTTTCGACGAAAAATGGATTCCGTCGAAGATTTTTGACGAAAAATGTATTCCGTCAAAAATGGATGAATAAATAAATGCAAAAGAAATTGATTTTGTGAAGTTTTTCGACGGAAAAAGAATTTCATCGAAAATGGTTTAATAAAAGAAATGCAAAAGAAATTGATTTTGTGAAGTTTTTCGACGGAAAATGGATTCCGTCGAAGATTTTTGATGGAAAATGAATTCCGTCGAAAATGGATGAATAAAATAAATGCAAAAGAAATTGATTTTGTGAATTTTTTCGACGGAAAATATATGCCGTCGAAGATTTTTGACGGAAAATGAATTCCGTCGAAAATGGATGAATAAAATAAATGCAAAAGAAATTGATTTTATGAAGTTTATCGACGAAAAATGGATTCCGTCGAAGATTTTTGACGAAAAATGTATTCCGTAGAAAACGGATTAATAAAATAAATGCAAAAGAAATTGATTTTGAGAAGATTTTTGACGGAAAATGAATTCCGTCGAAAACGGATGAATAAAATAATTGCAAAAGAAATTGATTTTGTGAAGTTTTTGGATGGAAAAAGAATTTCGTCGAAAACAGATTAATAAAATAAATACAAAGGAAATTGATTTTGTGAAGTTTTTCGACGGAAAAAGAATTGCGTCGAAAACAGATTAATAAAATAAATACAAAGGAAATTGATTTTGTGAAGTTTTTTGACGGAAAATAGATTCCGTCGAAGATTTTTGACGAAAAATGAATTCCGTCAAAAATGGATGAATAAAATAAATGCAAAAGAAATTGATTTTATGAAGTTTTTCGACGCAAAATGGATTCCGTTGAAGATTTTTGACGAAAAATGTATTCTGTCGAAAACGGATGAATAAAATAAATGCAAAAGAAATTGATTTTGTGAAGATTATTGACGGAAAATGAATTCCGTCGAAAATGGATGAATAAAATAAATGCAAAAGAAACTGATTTTGTGAAGTTTTTCGACGGAAAAAGAATTTTGTCGAAAATGGATTAATAAAATAAATGCAAAAGAAATTGATTTTGTGAAGTTTTTATACGGAAAATGGATTCCGTTGAAATTTTTTGATGGAAAATGAATTCCGTCGAAAATGGATGAATAAAAGAAATGCAAAAGAAATTGATTTTGTGAAGTTTTTCGACGGAAAATGGATTCCGTCGAAGATTTTTGATGGAAAATGAATTCCGTCAAAAATGGATGAATAAAATAAATGTTAAAGAAATTGATTTTGTGAATTTTTTCGACGGAAAATATATGCCGTCGAAGATTTTTGATGGAAAATGAATTTCGTCGAAAATGGATGAATAAAATAAATGCAAAAGAAATTGATTTTATGAAGTTTATCGACGAAAAATGGATTCCGTCGAAGATTTTTGACGAAAAATGTATTCCGTAGAAAACGGATTAATAAAATAAATGCAAAAGAAATTGATTTTGTGAAGATTTTTGACGGAAAATGAATTCCGTCGAAAATGGATGACTAAAATAAATACAAAAGAAATTGATTTTGTGAAGTTTTTCGACGGAAAAAGAATTTCGTCGAAAACAGATTAATAAAATAAATACAAAGGAAATTGATTTTGTAAGTTTTTCGACGGAAAATGGTTTCCGTCGAAGATTTTTGACGGAAAATGTATTCCGTCGAAAATGGATGAATTAAATTAATGCAAAAGAAATTTATTTTGTGAAGTTTTTCGACGGAAAATTAATTCCGTCGAAAATGGATGAATAAAATAAATGCAAAAGAAATTGATATTGTGAAATTTTTAGATGGAAAACGGATTCCGTCGAAAATGGATGAATAAAATAAATGCAAAAGAAATTTATTTTATGAAGTTTTTCGACGAATTCCGTCGAAGATTTTTGACGGAAAATGAATTCCGTTGAAAATGGATGAATAAAATAAATGCAAAAGAAATTGATTTTGTGAAGTTTTTATACGGAAAATGGATTCCGTTGAAATTTTTTGATGGAAAATGAATTCCGTCGAAAATGGATGAATAAAAGAAATGCAAAAGAAATTGATTTTGTGAAGTTTTTCGACGGAAAATGGATTCCGTCGAAGATTTTTGATGGAAAATGAATTCCGTCGAAAATGGATGAATAAAATAAATGTTAAAGAAATTGATTTTGTGAATTTTTTCGACGGAAAATATATGCCGTCGAAGATTTTTGATGGAAAATGAATTTCGTCGAAAATTGATGAATAAAATAAATGCAAAAGAAATTGATTTTATGAAGTTTATCGACGAAAAATGGATTCCGTCGAAGATTTTTGACGAAAAATGTATTCCGTAGAAAACGGATTAATAAAATAAATGCAAAAGAAATTGATTTTGTGAAGATTTTTGACGGAAAATGAATTCCGTCGAAAATGGATGACTAAAATAAATACAAAAGAAATTGATTTTGTGAAGTTTTTCGACGGAAAAAGAATTTCGTCGAAAACAGATTAATAAAATAAATACAAAGGAAATTGATTTTGTAAGTTTTTCGACGGAAAATGGTTTCCGTCGAAGATTTTGGACGGAAAATGTATTCCGTCGAAAATGGATGAATTAAATTAATGCAAAAGAAATTTATTTTGTGAAGTTTTTCGACGGAAAATTAATTCCGTCGAAAATGGATGAATAAAATAAATGCAAAAGAAATTGATTTTGTGAAGTTTTTTGACGGAAAATAGATTCCGTCGAAGATTTTTGACGAAAAATGAATTCCGTCGAAAATGGATGAATAAAATAAATGCAAAAGAAACTGATTTTGTGAAGTTTTTCGACGGAAAAAGAATTTTGTCGAAAATGGATTAATAAAATAAATGCAAAAGAAATTGATTTTGTGAAGATTTTTGACGGAAAATGAATTCCGTCGAAAACGGATGAATAAAATAATTGCAAAAGAAATTGATTTTGTGAAGTTTTTGGATGGAAAAAGAATTTCGTCGAAAACAGATTAATAAAATAAATACAAAGGAAATTGATTTTGTGAAGTTTTTCGACGGAAAAAGAATTGCGTCGAAAACAGATTAATAAAATAAATACAAAGGAAATTGATTTTGTGAAGTTTTTTGACGGAAAATAGATTCCGTCGAAGATTTTTGACGAAAAATGAATTCCGTCAAAAATGGATGAATAAAATAAATGCAAAAGAAATTGATTTTATGAAGTTTTTCGACGCAAAATGGATTCCGTTGAAGATTTTTGACGAAAAATGTATTCCGTCGAAAACGGATGAATAAAATAAATGCAAAAGAAATTGATTTTGTGAAGATTATTGACGGAAAATGAATTCCGTCGAAAATGGATGAATAAAATAAATGCAAAAGAAACTGATTTTGTGAAGTTTTTCGACGGAAAATAGATTCCGTTGAAGATTTTTGACGAAAAATGTATTCCGTCGAAAACGGATGAATAAAATAAATGCAAAAGAAATTGATTTTATGAAGTTTTTCGACGAAAAATGGATTCCGTCGAAGATTTTTGACGAAAAATGTATTCCGTCAAAAATGGATGAATAAATAAATGCAAAAGAAATTGATTTTGTGAAGTTTTTCGACGGAAAAAGAATTTCGTCGAAAATGGTTTAATAAAAGAAATGCAAAAGAAATTGATTTTGTGAAGTTTTTCGACGGAAAATGGATTCCGTCGAAGATTTTTGATGGAAAATGAATTCCGTCGAAAATGGATGAATAAAATAAATTCAAAAGAAATTGATTTTGTGAATTTTTTCGACGGAAAATATATGCCGTCGAAGATTTTTGACGGAAAATGAATTCCGTCGAAAATGGATGAATAAAATAAATGCAAAAGAAATTGATTTTATGAAGTTTATCGACGAAAAATGGATTCCGTCGAAGATTTTTGACGAAAAATGTATTTCGTAGAAAACGGATTAATAAAATAAATGCAAAAGAAATTGATTTTGTGAAGATTTTTGACGGAAAATGAATTCCGTCGAAAACGGATGAATAAAATAATTGCAAAAGAAATTGATTTTGTGAAGTTTTTGGATGGAAAAAGAATTTCGTCGAAAACAGATTAATAAAATAAATACAAAGGAAATTGATTTTGTGAAGTTTTTCGACGGAAAAAGAATTGCGTCGAAAACAGATTAATAAAATAAATACAAAGGAAATTGATTTTGTAAGTTTTTCGACGGAAAATGGTGTCTGTCGAAGATTTTTGACGGAAAATGTATTCCGTCGAAAATGGTTGAATTAAATTAATGCAAAAGAAATTTATTTTGTGAAGTTTTTCAACGGAAAATGAATTCCGTCGAACATGGATTAATAAAATAAATGTAAAAGAAATTGATTTTTTGAAGATTTTTAACGGAAAATGAATTCCGTCGAAAACGGATGAATAAAATAAATGCAAAAGAAATTGATTTTTTGACGTTTTACGACGGAAAAAGGATTTCGTAGAAGATTTTTGATGGAAAATGGATTCCGTCGAAGATTTTTGACAGAAAATGAATTCCGTCGAAAACGGATGAATAACATAAATGCAAAAGAAATTGATTTTGTGAAGTTTTTCGACGGAAAATGGATTCCGTCGAAGATTTTGGACGGAAAACGAATACCGTCGAAAATGGATGAATAAAATAAATGAAACAGAAATTGATTTTGTGAAGTTTTCCGATGGAAAACGGATTCCGTCGAGAATGGATGAATAAAATAAATGCAAAAGAAATTGATTTTATGAAGTTTTTCGCCGAAAAATGTATTCCGTCGAAGATTTTTGACGGAAAATGAATTCCATCGAAAATGGATGAATAAAATAAATGCAAAAGAAATTGATTTTGTGAAGTTTTTCGACGGAAAATGGATTCCGTCGAAGATTTTCGACGGAAAATGAATTCTGTCGAAAATGGATGAATAAAATAAATGCAAAAGAAATTGATTTTGTGAAGTTTTTCGACGAAAAATGGATTCCGTAGAAGATTTTTGACAGAAAATGGATTTCGTCGAAGATTTTTGACGAAAAATGTATTCTGTCGAAAACGGATGACTAAAATAGATGCAAAAGAAATTGATTTTGTGAAGTTTTTCGACGGAAAAAGAATTTCGTCGAAAACGGATTAATAAAATAAATACAAAGGAAATTGATTTTGTAAGTTTTTCGACGGAAAATGGTTTCTGTCGAAGATTTTTGACGGAAAATGTATTCCGTCGAAAATGGATGAATTAAATTAATGCAAAAGAAATTTATTTTGTGAAGTTTTTCAACGGAAAATGAATTCCGTCGAACATGGATTAATAAAATAAATGTAAAAGAAATTGATTTTTTTAAGATTTTTAACGGAAAATGAATTCCGTCGAAAACGGATGAATAAAATAAATGCAAAAGAAATTGATTTTTTGAAGTTTTTCGACGGAAAATGGATTTCGTAGAAGATTTTTGATGGAAAATGGATTCCGTCGAAGATTTTTGACAGAAAATGAATTCCGTCGAAAACGGATGAATAACATAAATGCAAAAGAAATTGATTTTGTGAAGTTTTTCGACGGAAAATAGATTCCGTCGAAGATTTTTGACGGAAAATGAATTCCGTCGAACATGGATGAATAAAATAAATGCAAAAGAAATTGATCTTGTGAAGTTTTCCGATGGAAAACGGATTCCGTCGAGAATGGATGAATAAAATAAATGCAAAAAAATTGATTTTATGAAGTTTTTCGACGAAAAATGTATTCCGTCGAAGATTTTTGACGGAAAATGAATTCCATCGAAAATGGATGAATAAAATAAATGCAAAAGAAATCGATTTTGTGAAGTTTTTCGACGGAAAATGGATTCCGTCGAAGATTTTCGACGGAAAATGAATTCTGTCGAAAATGGATGAATAAAATAAATGCAAAAGAAATTGATTTTGTGAAGTTTTTCGACGAAAAATGGATTCCGTCGAAGATTTTTGACGAAAAATGTATTCCGTAGAAAACAGATTAATAAAATAAATGCAAAAGAAATTGATTTTGTGAAGATTTTTGACGGAAAATGAATTCCGTCGAAAACGGATGAATAAAATAATTGCAAAAGAAATTGATTTTGTGAAGTTTTTGGATGGAAAAAGAATTTCGTCGAAAACAGATTAATAAAATAAATACAAAGGAAATTGATTTTGTAAGTTTTTCGACGGAAAATGGATTCCGACGAAGATTTTTGACGGAAAATGTATTCCGTCGAAAATGGATGAATTAAATTAATGCAAAAGAAATTGATTTTGTGAAGTTTTTCGACGGAAAAAGAATTGCGTCGAAAACAGATTAATAAAATAAATACAAAGGAAATTGATTTTGTAAGTTTTTCGACGGAAAATGGTGTCTGTCGAAGATTTTTGACGGAAAATGTATTCCGTCGAAAATGGTTGAATTAAATTAATGCAAAAGAAATTTATTTTGTGAAGTTTTTCAACGGAAAATGAATTCCGTCGAACATGGATTAATAAAATAAATGTAAAAGAAATTGATTTTTTGAAGATTTTTAACGGAAAATGAATTCCGTCGAAAACGGATGAATAAAATAAATGCAAAAGAAATTGATTTTTTGACGTTTTACGACGGAAAAAGGATTTCGTAGAAGATTTTTGATGGAAAATGGATTCCGTCGAAGATTTTTGACAGAAAATGAATTCCGTCGAAAACGGATGAATAACATAAATGCAAAAGAAATTGATTTTGTGAAGTTTTTCGACGGAAAATGGATTCCGTCGAAGATTTTGGACGGAAAACGAATACCGTCGAAAATGGATGAATAAAATAAATGAAACAGAAATTGATTTTGTGAAGTTTTCCGATGGAAAACGGATTCCGTCGAGAATGGATGAATAAAATAAATGCAAAAGAAATTGATTTTATGAAGTTTTTCGCCGAAAAATGTATTCCGTCGAAGATTTTTGACGGAAAATGAATTCCATCGAAAATGGATGAATAAAATAAATGCAAAAGAAATTGATTTTGTGAAGTTTTTCGACGGAAAATGGATTCCGTCGAAGATTTTCGACGGAAAATGAATTCTGTCGAAAATGGATGAATAAAATAAATGCAAAAGAAATTGATTTTGTGAAGTTTTTCGACGAAAAATGGATTCCGTAGAAGATTTTTGACAGAAAATGGATTTCGTCGAAGATTTTTGACGAAAAATGTATTCTGTCGAAAACGGATGACTAAAATAGATGCAAAAGAAATTGATTTTGTGAAGTTTTTCGACGGAAAAAGAATTTCGTCGAAAACGGATTAATAAAATAAATACAAAGGAAATTGATTTTGTAAGTTTTTCGACGGAAAATGGTTTCTGTCGAAGATTTTTGACGGAAAATGTATTCCGTCGAAAATGGATGAATTAAATTAATGCAAAAGAAATTTATTTTGTGAAGTTTTTCAACGGAAAATGAATTCCGTCGAACATGGATTAATAAAATAAATGTAAAAGAAATTGATTTTTTTAAGATTTTTAACGGAAAATGAATTCCGTCGAAAACGGATGAATAAAATAAATGCAAAAGAAATTGATTTTTTGAAGTTTTTCGACGGAAAATGGATTTCGTAGAAGATTTTTGATGGAAAATGGATTCCGTCGAAGATTTTTGACAGAAAATGAATTCCGTCGAAAACGGATGAATAACATAAATGCAAAAGAAATTGATTTTGTGAAGTTTTTCGACGGAAAATAGATTCCGTCGAAGATTTTTGACGGAAAATGAATTCCGTCGAACATGGATGAATAAAATAAATGCAAAAGAAATTGATCTTGTGAAGTTTTCCGATGGAAAACGGATTCCGTCGAGAATGGATGAATAAAATAAATGCAAAAAAATTGATTTTATGAAGTTTTTCGACGAAAAATGTATTCCGTCGAAGATTTTTGACGGAAAATGAATTCCATCGAAAATGGATGAATAAAATAAATGCAAAAGAAATCGATTTTGTGAAGTTTTTCGACGGAAAATGGATTCCGTCGAAGATTTTCGACGGAAAATGAATTCTGTCGAAAATGGATGAATAAAATAAATGCAAAAGAAATTGATTTTGTGAAGTTTTTCGACGAAAAATGGATTCCGTCGAAGATTTTTGACGAAAAATGTATTCCGTAGAAAACGGATTAATAAAATAAATGCAAAAGAAATTGATTTTGTGAAGATTTTTGACGGAAAATGAATTCCGTCGAAAACGGATGAATAAAATAATTGCAAAAGAAATTGATTTTGTGAAGTTTTTGGATGGAAAAAGAATTTCGTCGAAAACAGATTAATAAAATAAATACAAAGGAAATTGATTTTGTAAGTTTTTCGACGGAAAATGGATTCCGACGAAGATTTTTGACGGAAAATGTATTCCGTCGAAAATGGATGAATTAAATTAATGCAAAAGAAATTGATTTTGTGAAGTTTTTCGACGGAAAAAGAATTGCGTCGAAAACAGATTAATAAAATAAATACAAAGGAAATTGATTTTGTAAGTTTTTCGACGGAAAATGGTTTCTGTCGAAGATTTTTGACGGAAAATGTATTCTGTCGTTAATGGATGAATTAAATTAATGCAAAAGAAATTTATTTTGTGAAGTTTTTCAACGGAAAATGAATTCCGTCGAACATGGATTAATAAAATAAATGTAAAAGAAATTGATTTTTTGAAGATTTTTAACGGAAAATGAATTCCGTCGAAAACGGATGAATAAAATAAATGCAAAAGAAATTGATTTTTTGAAGTTTTTCGACGGAAAATGGATTTCGTAGAAGATTTTTGATTGAAAATGGATTCCGTCGAAGATTTTTGACAGAAAATGAATTCCGTCGATAACGGATGAATAACATAAATGCAAAAGAAATTGATTTTGTGAAGTTTTTCGACGGAAAATGGATTCCGACGAAGATTTTTGACGGAAAATGTATTCCGTCGAAAATGGATGAATTAAATTAATGCAAAAGAAATTGATTTTGTGAAGTTTTTCGACGGAAAAAGAATTGCGTCGAAAACAGATTAATAAAATAAATACAAAGGAAATTGATTTTGTAAGTTTTTCGACGGAAAATGGTTTCTGTCGAAGATTTTTGACGGAAAATGTATTCCGTCGAAAATGGATGAATTAAATTAATGCAAAAGAAATTTATTTTGTGAAGTTTTTCAACGGAAAATGAATTCCGTCGAACATGGATTAATAAAATAAATGAATAAGAAATTGATTTTTTGAAGATTTTTAACGGAAAATGAATTCCGTCGAAAACGGATGAATAAAATAAATGCAAAAGAAATTGATTTTTTGACGTTTTACGACGGAAAATGGATTTCGTAGAAGATTTTTGATGGAAAATGGATTCCGTCGAAGATTTTTGACAGAAAATGAATTCCGTCGAAAACGGATGAATAACATAAATGCAAAAGAAATTGATTTTGTGAAGTTTTTCGACGGAAAATGGATTCCGTCGAAGATTTTGGACAGAAAACGAATACCGTCGAGAATGGATGAATAAAATAAATGCAAAAGAAATTGATTTTATGAAGTTTTTCGACGAAAAATGTATTCCGTCGAAGATTTTTGACGGAAAATGAATTCCGTCGAAAATGGTTGAATAAAATAAATGCAAAAGAAATTGGTTTTATCAAGTTTTTCGACGAAAAATGTATTCCGTCGAAAACGGATTAATAAAATAAATGTAAAAGAAATTGATTTTGTGAAGATTTTTAACGGAAAATGAATTCCGTCGAAAATGAAGTTTTTCGACGGAAAATGGATTCCGTAGAAGATTTTTGATGGAAAATGGTTTCCGTGGAAGATTTTTGATGGAAAATGAATTCCCTCGAAAACGAATGAATAAAATAAATGCAAAAGAAATTGATTTTGTGAAGTTTTTCGACGGAAAATGGATTCCGTCGAAGATTTTTGTCGGAAAATGAATTCCGTCGAAAATGGATGAATAAAATAAATGCATAAGAAATTGATTTTATCAAGTTTTTCGATGAAAAATGGATTCCGTCGAACATTTTTGACGAAAAATGTATTCCGTCGAAAACGGATGAATAAAATAAATGCAAAAGAAATTGATTTTGTGAAGTTTTTCGACGGAAAACAAATTCCGTCAAAAACGGATGAATAAAATAAATGCGAAAGAAATTGTTTTCGTGAAGATTTTTGACAGAAAATGGATTCCGTCGAAGATTTTTGACGGAAAATGAATTCCATCGAAAACGGATGAATAAAATAAATACAAAAGAAATTGATTTTGTGAAGTTTTTCGACGGAAAATGGATTCGGTCGAAGATTTTTTACGGAAAATGTATTCCGTCGAAAATGGATGAATAAAATAAATGCAAAACAAATTGATTTTGTGATGTTTTTCGACGGAAAAAGAATTGCGTCGAAAACGGATTAATAAAATAAATGCAAAAGAAATTGATTTTGTGAAGTTTTTCGACGAAAAATGGATTCCGTAGAAGATTTTTGACAGAAAATGGATTTCGTCGAAGATTTTTGACGAAAAATGTATTCTGTCGAAAACGGATGACTAAAATAGATGCAAAAGAAATTGATTTTGTGAAGTTTTTCGACGGAAAAAGAATTTCGTCGAAAACGGATTAATAAAATAAATACAAAGGAAATTGATTTTGTAAGTTTTTCGACGGAAAATGGTTTCTGTCGAAGATTTTTGACGGAAAATGTATTCCGTCGAAAATGGATGAATTAAATTAATGCAAAAGAAATTTATTTTGTGAAGTTTTTCAACGGAAAATGAATTCCGTCGAACATGGATTAATAAAATAAATGTAAAAGAAATTGATTTTTTTAAGATTTTTAACGGAAAATGAATTCCGTCGAAAATGGATGAATAAAATAAATGCAAAAGAAATTGATTTTGTGAAGTTTTTCGACGAAAATGGATTTCGTAGAAGATTTTTGATGGAAAATGGATTCCGTCGAAGATTTTTGACAGAAAATGAATTCCGTCGAAAACGGATGAATAACATAAATGCAAAAGAAATTGATTTTGTGAAGTTTTTCGACGGAAAATGGATTCCGTCGAAGATTTTGGACGGAAAACGAATACCGTCGAAAATGGATGAATAAAATAAATGAAACAGAAATTGATTTTGTGAAGTTTTCCGATGGAAAACGGATTCCGTCGAGAATGGATGAATAAAATAAATGCAAAAGAAATTGATTTTATGAAGTTTTTCGCCGAAAAATGTATTCCGTCGAAGATTTTTGACGGAAAATGAATTCCATCGAAAATGGATGAATAAAATAAATGCAAAAGAAATTGATTTTGTGAAGTTTTTCGACGGAAAATGGATTCCGTCGAAGATTTTCGACGGAAAATGAATTCCGTCGGAAATGGATGAATAAAATAAATGCAAAAGAAATTGATTTTATTGAGTTTTTCGACGAAAAATGGTCCGTAGAAGATTTTTGACAGAAAATGGATTTCGTCGAAGATTTTTGACGAAAAATGTATTCTGTCGAAAACGGATGACTAAAATAGATGCAAAAGAAATTGATTTTGTGAAGTTTTTCGACGGAAAAAGAATTTCGTCGAAAACGGATTAATAAAATAAATACAAAGGAAATTGATTTTGTAAGTTTTTTGACGGAAAATGGTTTCTGTCGAAGATTTTTGACGGAAAATGTATTCCGTCGAAAATGGATGAATTAAATTAATGCAAAAGAAATTTATTTTGTGAAGTTTTTCAACGGAAAATGAATTCCGTCGAACATGGATTAATAAAATAAATGTAAAAGAAATTGATTTTTTTAAGATTTTTAACGGAAAATGAATTCCGTCGAAAACGGATGAATAAAATAAATGCAAAAGAAATTGATTTTTTGAAGTTTTTCGACGGAAAATGGATTTCGTAGAAGATTTTTGATGGATGGATTCCGTCGAAGATTTTTGACAGAAAATGAATTCCGTCGAAAACGGATGAATAACATAAATGCAAAAGAAATTGATTTTGTGAAGTTTTTCGACGGAAAATGGATTCCGTCGAAGATTTTTGACGGAAAATGAATTCCGTCGAAAATGGATGAATAAAATAAATGCAAAAGAAATTGATTTTGTGAAGTTTTCCGATGGAAAACGGATTCCGTCGAGAAAGGATGAATAAAATAAATGCAAAAAAATTGATTTTATGAAGTTTTTCGACGAAAAATGTATTCCGTCGAAGATTTTTGATGGAAAATGAATTCCATCGAAAATGGATGAATAAAATAAATGCAAAAGAAATTGATTTTGTGAAGTTTTTCGACGGAAAATGGATTCCGTGAAGAGAAATTTTTGACGGAAAATGGATTCCGTCGAAGATTTTTGACGGAAAAAAATGAAAAATTCCGTCGAAAATGGATGAATAAAATAAATGCAAAAGAAATTGATTTTGTGAAGTTTTTCGACGAAAAATGGATTAGATTTTTGACAGAAAATGGATTTCGTCGAAGATTTTTGACGAAAAATGTATTCTGTCGAAAACGGATGACTAAAATAGATGCAAAAGAAATTGATTTTGTGAAGTTTTTCGACGGAAAAAGAATTTCGTCGAAAACGGATTAATAAAATAAATACAAAGGAAATTGATTTTGTAAGTTTTTCGACGGAAAATGGTTTCTGTCGAAGATTTTTGACGGAAAATGTATTCAGTCGAAAATGGTTGAATTAAATTAATGCAAAAGAAATTTATTTTGTGAAGTTTTTCAACGGAAAATGAATTCCGTCGAACATGGATTAATAAAATAAATGTAAAAGAAATTGATTTTTTTAAGATTTTTAACGGAAAATGAATTCCGTCGAAAACGGATGAATAAAATAAATGCAAAAGAAATTGATTTTTTGAAGTTTTTCGACGGAAAATGGATTTCGTAGAAGATTTTTGATGGAAAATGGATTCCGTCGAAGATTTTTGAGAGAAAATGAATTACGTCGAAAACGGATGAATAACATAAATGCAAAAGAAATTGATTTTGTGAAGTTTTTCGACGGAAAATAGATTCCGTCGAAGATTTTTGACGGAAAATGAATTCCGTCGAAAATGGATGAATAAAATAAATGCAAAAGAAATTGATTTTGTGAAGTTTTCCGATGGAAAACGGATTCCGTCGAGAATGGATGAATAAAATAAATGCAAAAAAATTGATTTTATGAAGTTTTTCGACGAAAAATGTATTCCGTCGAAGATTTTTGACGGAAAATGAATTCCATCGAAAATGGATGAATAAAATAAATGCAAAAGAAATCGATTTTGTGAAGTTTTTCGACGGAAAATGGATTCCGTCGAAGATTTTCGACGGAAAATGAATTCTGTCGAAAATGGATGAATAAAATAAATGCAAAAGAAATTGATTTTGTGAAGTTTTTCGACGAAAAATGGATTCCGTCGAAGATTTTTGACGAAAAATGTATTCCGTAGAAAACGGATTAATAAAATAAATGCAAAAGAAATTGATTTTGTGAAGATTTTTGACGGAAAATGAATTCCGTCGAAAACGGATGAATAAAATAATTGCAAAAGAAATTGATTTTGTGAAGTTTTTGGATGGAAAAAGAATTTCGTCGAAAACAGATTAATAAAATAAATACAAAGGAAATTGATTTTGTAAGTTTTTCGACGGAAAATGGATTCCGACGAAGATTTTTGACGGAAAATGTATTCCGTCGAAAATGGATGAATTAAATTAATGCAAAAGAAATTGATTTTGTGAAGTTTTTCGACGGAAAAAGAATTGCGTCGAAAACAGATTAATAAAATAAATACAAAGGAAATTGATTTTGTAAGTTTTTCGACGGAAAATGGTTTCTGTCGAAGATTTTTGACGGAAAATGTATTCTGTCGTTAATGGATGAATTAAATTAATGCAAAAGAAATTTATTTTGTGAAGTTTTTCAACGGAAAATGAATTCCGTCGAACATGGATTAATAAAATAAATGTAAAAGAAATTGATTTTTTGAAGATTTTTAACGGAAAATGAATTCCGTCGAAAACGGATGAATAAAATAAATGCAAAAGAAATTGATTTTTTGAAGTTTTTCGACGGAAAATGGATTTCGTAGAAGATTTTTGATTGAAAATGGATTCCGTCGAAGATTTTTGACAGAAAATGAATTCCGTCGATAACGGATGAATAACATAAATGCAAAAGAAATTGATTTTGTGAAGTTTTTCGACGGAAAATGGATTCCGACGAAGATTTTTGACGGAAAATGTATTCCGTCGAAAATGGATGAATTAAATTAATGCAAAAGAAATTGATTTTGTGAAGTTTTTCGACGGAAAAAGAATTGCGTCGAAAACAGATTAATAAAATAAATACAAAGGAAATTGATTTTGTAAGTTTTTCGACGGAAAATGGTTTCTGTCGAAGATTTTTGACGGAAAATGTATTCCGTCGAAAATGGATGAATTAAATTAATGCAAAAGAAATTTATTTTGTGAAGTTTTTCAACGGAAAATGAATTCCGTCGAACATGGATTAATAAAATAAATGAATAAGAAATTGATTTTTTGAAGATTTTTAACGGAAAATGAATTCCGTCGAAAACGGATGAATAAAATAAATGCAAAAGAAATTGATTTTTTGACGTTTTACGACGGAAAATGGATTTCGTAGAAGATTTTTGATGGAAAATGGATTCCGTCGAAGATTTTTGACAGAAAATGAATTCCGTCGAAAACGGATGAATAACATAAATGCAAAAGAAATTGATTTTGTGAAGTTTTTCGACGGAAAATGGATTCCGTCGAAGATTTTGGACAGAAAACGAATACCGTCGAGAATGGATGAATAAAATAAATGCAAAAGAAATTGATTTTATGAAGTTTTTCGACGAAAAATGTATTCCGTCGAAGATTTTTGACGGAAAATGAATTCCGTCGAAAATGGTTGAATAAAATAAATGCAAAAGAAATTGGTTTTATCAAGTTTTTCGACGAAAAATGTATTCCGTCGAAAACGGATTAATAAAATAAATGTAAAAGAAATTGATTTTGTGAAGATTTTTAACGGAAAATGAATTCCGTCGAAAATGAAGTTTTTCGACGGAAAATGGATTCCGTAGAAGATTTTTGATGGAAAATGGTTTCCGTGGAAGATTTTTGATGGAAAATGAATTCCCTCGAAAACGAATGAATAAAATAAATGCAAAAGAAATTGATTTTGTGAAGTTTTTCGACGGAAAATGGATTCCGTCGAAGATTTTTGTCGGAAAATGAATTCCGTCGAAAATGGATGAATAAAATAAATGCATAAGAAATTGATTTTATCAAGTTTTTCGATGAAAAATGGATTCCGTCGAACATTTTTGACGAAAAATGTATTCCGTCGAAAACGGATGAATAAAATAAATGCAAAAGAAATTGATTTTGTGAAGTTTTTCGACGGAAAACAAATTCCGTCGAAAACGGATGAATAAAATAAATGCGAAAGAAATTGTTTTCGTGAAGATTTTTGACAGAAAATGGATTCCGTCGAAGATTTTTGACGGAAAATGAATTCCATCGAAAACGGATGAATAAAATAAAAACAAAAGAAATTGATTTTGTGAAGTTTTTCGACGGAAAATGGATTCGGTCGAAGATTTTTTACGGAAAATGTATTCCGTCGAAAATGGATGAATAAAATAAATGCAAAACAAATTGATTTTGTGATGTTTTTCGACGGAAAAAGAATTGCGTCGAAAACGGATTAATAAAATAAATGCAAAAGAAATTGATTTTGTGAAGTTTTTCGACGAAAAATGGATTCCGTAGAAGATTTTTGACAGAAAATGGATTTCGTCGAAGATTTTTGACGAAAAATGTATTCTGTCGAAAACGGATGACTAAAATAGATGCAAAAGAAATTGATTTTGTGAAGTTTTTCGACGGAAAAAGAATTTCGTCGAAAACGGATTAATAAAATAAATACAAAGGAAATTGATTTTGTAAGTTTTTCGACGGAAAATGGTTTCTGTCGAAGATTTTTGACGGAAAATGTATTCCGTCGAAAATGGATGAATTAAATTAATGCAAAAGAAATTTATTTTGTGAAGTTTTTCAACGGAAAATGAATTCCGTCGAACATGGATTAATAAAATAAATGTAAAAGAAATTGATTTTTTTAAGATTTTTAACGGAAAATGAATTCCGTCGAAAACGGATGAATAAAATAAATGCAAAAGAAATTGATTTTTTGAAGTTTTTCGACGGAAAATGGATTTCGTAGAAGATTTTTGATGGAAAATGGATTCCGTCGAAGATTTTTGACAGAAAATGAATTCCGTCGAAAACGGATGAATAACATAAATGCAAAAGAAATTGATTTTGTGAAGTTTTTCGACGGAAAATAGATTCCGTCGAAGATTTTTGACGGAAAATGAATTCCGTCGAAAATGGATGAATAAAATAAATGCAAAAGAAATTGATTTTGTGAAGTTTTCCGATGGAAAACGGATTCCGTCGAGAATGGATGAATAAAATAAATGCAAAAAAATTGATTTTATGAAGTTTTTCGACGAAAAATGTATTCCGTCGAAGATTTTTGACGGAAAATGAATTCCATCGAAAATGGATGAATAAAATAAATGCAAAAGAAATCGATTTTGTGAAGTTTTTCGACGGAAAATGGATTCCGTCGAAGATTTTCGACGGAAAATGAATTCTGTCGAAAATGGATGAATAAAATAAATGCAAAAGAAATTGATTTTGTGAAGTTTTTCGACGAAAAATGGATTCCGTCGAAGATTTTTGACGAAAAATGTATTCCGTAGAAAACGGATTAATAAAATAAATGCAAAAGAAATTGATTTTGTGAAGATTTTTGACGGAAAATGAATTCCGTCGAAAACGGATGAATAAAATAATTGCAAAAGAAATTGATTTTGTGAAGTTTTTGGATGGAAAAAGAATTTCGTCGAAAACAGATTAATAAAATAAATACAAAGGAAATTGATTTTGTAAGTTTTTCGACGGAAAATGGATTCCGACGAAGATTTTTGACGGAAAATGTATTCCGTCGAAAATGGATGAATTAAATTAATGCAAAAGAAATTGATTTTGTGAAGTTTTTCGACGGAAAAAGAATTGCGTCGAAAACAGATTAATAAAATAAATACAAAGGAAATTGATTTTGTAAGTTTTTCAACGGAAAATGGTTTCTGTCGAAGATTTTTGACGGAAAATGTATTCTGTCGTTAATGGATGAATTAAATTAATGCAAAAGAAATTTATTTTGTGAAGTTTTTCAACGGAAAATGAATTCCGTCGAACATGGATTAATAAAATAAATGTAAAAGAAATTGATTTTTTGAAGATTTTTAACGGAAAATGAATTCCGTCGAAAACGGATGAATAAAATAAATGCAAAAGAAATTGATTTTTTGAAGTTTTTCGACGGAAAATGGATTTCGTAGAATTTTTGATTGAAAATGGATTCCGTCGAAGATTTTTGACAGAAAATGAATTCCGTCGATAACGGATGAATAACATAAATGCAAAAGAAATTGATTTTGTGAAGTTTTTCGACGGAAAATGGATTCCGACGAAGATTTTTGACGGAAAATGTATTCCGTCGAAAATGGATGAATTAAATTAATGCAAAAGAAATTGATTTTGTGAAGTTTTTCGACGGAAAAAGAATTGCGTCGAAAACAGATTAATAAAATAAATACAAAGGAAATTGATTTTGTAAGTTTTTCGACGGAAAATGGTTTCTGTCGAAGATTTTTGACGGAAAATGTATTCCGTCGAAAATGGATGAATTAAATTAATGCAAAAGAAATTTATTTTGTGAAGTTTTTCAACGGAAAATGAATTCCGTCGAACATGGATTAATAAAATAAATGAATAAGAAATTGATTTTTTGAAGATTTTTAACGGAAAATGAATTCCGTCGAAAACGGATGAATAAAATAAATGCAAAAGAAATTGATTTTTTGACGTTTTACGACGGAAAATGGATTTCGTAGAAGATTTTTGATGGAAAATGGATTCCGTCGAAGATTTTTGACAGAAAATGAATTCCGTCGAAAACGGATGAATAACATAAATGCAAAAGAAATTGATTTTGTGAAGTTTTTCGACGGAAAATGGATTCCGTCGAAGATTTTGGACAGAAAACGAATACCGTCGAGAATGGATGAATAAAATAAATGCAAAAGAAATTGATTTTATGAAGTTTTTCGACGAAAAATGTATTCCGTCGAAGATTTTTGACGGAAAATGAATTCCGTCGAAAATGGTTGAATAAAATAAATGCAAAAGAAATTGGTTTTATCAAGTTTTTCGACGAAAAATGTATTCCGTCGAAAACGGATTAATAAAATAAATGTAAAAGAAATTGATTTTGTGAAGATTTTTAACGGAAAATGAATTCCGTCGAAAATGAAGTTTTTCGACGGAAAATGGATTCCGTAGAAGATTTTTGATGGAAAATGGTTTCCGTGGAAGATTTTTGATGGAAAATGAATTCCCTCGAAAACGAATGAATAAAATAAATGCAAAAGAAATTGATTTTGTGAAGTTTTTCGACGGAAAATGGATTCCGTCGAAGATTTTTGTCGGAAAATGAATTCCGTCGAAAATGGATGAATAAAATAAATGCATAAGAAATTGATTTTATCAAGTTTTTCGATGAAAAATGGATTCCGTCGAACATTTTTGACGAAAAATGTATTCCGTCGAAAACGGATGAATAAAATAAATGCAAAAGAAATTGATTTTGTGAAGTTTTTCGACGGAAAACAAATTCCGTCGAAAACGGATGAATAAAATAAATGCGAAAGAAATTGTTTTCGTGAAGATTTTTGACAGAAAATGGATTCCGTCGAAGATTTTTGACGGAAAATGAATTCCATCGAAAACGGATGAATAAAATAAATACAAAAGAAATTGATTTTGTGAAGTTTTTCGACGGAAAATGGATTCGGTCGAAGATTTTTTACGGAAAATGTATTCCGTCGAAAATGGATGAATAAAATAAATGCAAAACAAATTGATTTTGTGATGTTTTTCGACGGAAAAAGAATTGCGTCGAAAATGGATTAATAAAATAAATGCAAAAGAAATTGATTTTTTGAAGTTTTTCGACGGAAAATGAATTTCGTAGAAGATTTTTGATGGAAAAAGGATTCCGTCGAAGATTTTTGACAGAAAATGAATTCCGTCGAAAACGGATGAATAAAATAAATGCAAAAGAAATTGATTTTGTGAAGTTTTTCGACGGAAAATAGATTCCGTCGAAGATTTTTGACGGAAAATGAATTCCGTCGAAAATGGATGAATAAAATAAATGCAAAAGAAATTGATTTTATGAAGTTTTTCGACGAAAAAAGGATTCCGTCGAACATTTTTGACGAAAAATGTATTCCGTCGAAAATGGATGAATAAAATAAATGCAAAAGAAATTGATTTTGTGAAGTTTTTCGACGGAAAACAAATTCCGTCGAAAACGGATGAATAAAATAAATGCAAAAGAAATTTATTATGTGAAGTTTTTCGACGGAAAATGGATTCCGTAGAAGATTTTTGACGGAAAATGGATTCCGTCGAAGACTTTTGACGGAAAATGAATTCCATCGAAAACGGATGAATAAAATAAATGCAAAAGAAATTGATTTTGTGACGATTTTCGACTGAAAACGGATTCCGTCGAAAATGGATGAATAAATTAAATGCAAAAGAAATTGGTTTTGTGAAGTTTTCGACGGAAAATGGATTCCGTAGAAGATTTTTGACGGAAAATGGATTCCGTCGAAGATTTTTGACGGAAAATGAATTCCATCGAAAATGGATGAATAAAATAAATGCAAAAGAAATTGATTTTGTGAAGTTTTTCGACGGAAAATGGATTCCGTCGAAGATTTTGGACGGAAAATGAATTCTGTCGAAAATGGATGAATAAAATAAATGCAAAAGAAATTGATTTTATGAAGTTTTTCGACGAAAAATGTATTCCGTCGAAAACGGATTAATATAATAAATGCAAAAGAAATTGATTTTGTGAAGATTTTTAACGGAAAACAAATTCCGTCGAAAACAGATGAATAAAATAAATCCAAAAGAAATTGATTTTGTGGAGTTTTTCGACGAAAAATGGATTCCGTAGAAGATTTTTGACGGAAAATGGATTCCGGCGAAGATTTTTGACGGAAAATGAATTCCATCGAAAAGGGATGAATAAAATAAATGCAAAAGAAATTGATTTTGTGAAGTTTTTCGACGGAAAATGGATTCCGTCGAAGATTTTGGACGGAAAATGAATTCTGTCGAAAATGGATGAATAAAATAAATGCAAAAGAAATTGATTTTATGAAGTTTTTCGACGAAAAATGTATTCCGTCGAAAACGGATTAATATAATAAATGCAAAAGAAATTGATTTTGTGAAGATTTTTAACGGAAAATGAATTCCGTCGAAAACGGATGAATAAAATAAATGCAAAAGAAATTGATTTTGTGAAGTTTTTCGACGGAAAATGGTTTCCGTCGAAGATTTTTGACGGAAAATGAATTCCGTCGAAAATGGATGAATAAAATAAATGCCAAAGAAATTGATTTTATGAAGTTTTTCGACGAAAAATGGATTCCGTCGAAGTTTTTTGGCTAAAAATGTATTCCGTAGAAAACGGATGACTAAAATATATGCAAAAGAAATTATTTTGTGAAGTTTTTCGACGGAAAATGAATTTCGTCGAAAACAGATGAATAAAATAAATGCAAAAGAAATTGATTTTATGAAGTTTTTCGTTGGAAAATGGATTCCGTCGAAGATTTTTGACGAAAAATGTATTCCGTCGAAAACGGATGAATAAAATAAATGCAAAAGAAATTGATTTTGGGAAGTTTTTCGAAGGAAAATGGATTCCGTCGAAGATTTTTGACGGAAAATGAATTTCACCGAAAACGGATGAATAAAATAAATGCCAAAGAAATTGATTTTATGAAGTTTTTCGTTGGAAAATGGATTCCGTCGAAGATTTTTGACGAAAAATGTATTCCGTCGAAAACGGAAGAATAAAATAAATGCAAAAGAAATTGATTTTGGGAAGTTTTTCGACGGAAAATGGATTCCGTCGAAGATTTTTGACGGAAAATGAATTTCACCGAAAACGGATGAATAAAAAAAATGCAAAAGAAATTGATTTTGTGAAGTTTTTCGACGGAAAATGGATTCCGTCGAAGATTTTTGACGGAAAATGAATTCCGTCGAAAATGGATAAATAAAATAAATGCAAAAGAAATTGATTTTGTGAAGTTTCTCGACAGAAAAAGAATTTCGTTGAAAACAGAATTATAAAATAAATGCAAAAGAAATTGATTTTTTGAAGTTTTTCGACGGAAAATGGATTCCGTAGAAGACTTTTGATGGAAAATGGATTTCGTCGAAGATTTTTGATGGAAAATGAATTCCGACGAAAACGGATGAATAAAATAAATGCAAAAGAAATTGATTTTGTGAAGATTTTTGACAGAAAATGGATTCCGTCGAAGATTTTTGACGGAAAATGAATTCCGTCGAAAATGGATGAATAAAATATATGCAAAAGAAATTGATTTTGTGAAGTTTTTCGACGAAAAATGGATTCCGTAGAAGATTTTTGACAGAAAATGGATTCCGTCGAAGATTTTTGACGAAAAATGTATTCTGTCGAAAACGGATGACTAAAATAGATGCAAAAGAAATTGTTTTTGTGAAGTTTTTCGACGGAAAAAGAATTTCGTCGAAAACGGATTAATAAAATAAATGCAAAGGAAATTGATTTTGTAAGTTTTTCGACGGAAAATGGATTCCGTCGAAGATTTTTGACGGAAAATGTATTCCGTCGAAAATGGATGAATTAAATTAATTCAAAAGAAATATATTTTGTGAAGTTTTTCGACGGAAAATGAATTCCGTCGAAAATGGATGAATAGAATAAATGCAAAAGAAATTGATTTTGTGTAGTTTTTCGTCGGAGAATGGATTCCGTAGAAGATTTTTGATGGAAAATGGATTCCGTCGAAGATTTTTGACGAAAAATGTATTCCGTCGAAAACGGATGACTAAAATAGATGCAAAAGAAATTGATTTTGTGAAGTTTTTCGACGGAAAAAGAATTTCGTCGAAAACGGATAAATAAAATAAATGCAAAGGAAATTGATTTTGCAAGTTTTTCGACGGAAAAAGGATTCCGTCGAAGATTTTTAACGGAAAATGTATTCCGGCGAAAATGGATGAATTAAATTAATGCAAAAGAAAATTATTTTGTGAAGTTTTTCGACGGAAAATGAATTCCGTCGAAAATGGATGAATAAAATAAATGCAAAAGAAATTGATATTGTGAAATTTTTCGATGGAAAACGGATTCCGTCGAAAATGGATGAATAAAATAAATGCAAAAGAAATTGATTTTGTGAAGTTTTTCGACGGAAAATGGATTGAAGATTTTTGATGGAAAATGAATTCCGTCGAAAATGGATGAATAAAATAAATGCAAAAGAAATTGATTTTTTGAATTTTTTCGACGGAAAATATATGCCGTCGAAGATTTTTGACGGAAAATGAATTCCGTCGAAAATGGATGAATAAAATAAATGCAAAAGAAATTGATTTTATGAAGTTTATCGACGAAAAATGGATTCCGTCGAAGATTTTTGACGAAAAATGTATTCCGTAGAAAACGGATTAATAAAATAAATGCAAAAGAAATTGATTTTGTGAAGATTTTTGACGGAAAATTAATTCCTTCGAAAACGGATGAATAAAATAATTGCAAAAGAAATTGATTTTGTGAAGTTTTTCGACGGAAAATGGATTCCGACGAAGATTTTTGACGGAAAATGAATTCCGTCGAAAATGGATGACTAAAATAAATACAAAAGAAATTGATTTTGTGAAGTTTTTCGATGGAAAAAGAATTTCGTCGAAAACAGATTAATAAAATAAATACAAAGGAAATTGATTTTGTAAGTTTTTCGACGGAAAATGGTTTCCGTCGAAGATTTTTGACGGAAAATGTATTCCGTCGAAAATGGATGAATTAAATTAATGCAAAAGAAATTTATTTTGTGAAAATTTTCGACGGAAAATTAACTCCGTCGAAAATGGATGAATAAAATAAATGCAAAAGAAATTGATATTGTGAAATTTTTAGATGGAAAACGGATTCCGTCGAAAATGGATGAATAAAATAAATGCAAAAGAAATTGATTTTATGAAGTTTTTCGACGAATTCCGTTGAGGATTTTTGACGGAAAATGAATTCCGTTGAAAATGGATGAATACAATAAATGAAAAAGAAATTTATTTTTTGAAGTTTATCAACGAAAAATGGATTCCGTCGAAGATTTTTGACGGAAAATGTATTCCGTCGAAAACGGATGAATAAAATAAATGCAAAAGAAATTGATTTTGTGTAGTTTTTCGTCGGAAAATGGATTCCGTAGAAGATTTTTGACTGAAAATGGATTCCGTCGAAGATTTTTGACGAAAAATGTATTCCGTCGAAAACGGATGACTAAAATATATGCAAAAGAAATTGATTTTGTGAAGTTTTTCGACGGAAAATTCGTCGAAAACGGATAAATAAAATAAATGCAAAGGAAATTGATTTTGCAAGTTTTTCGACGGAAAAAGGATTCCGTCGAAGATTTTTGACGGAAAATGTATTCCGGCAAAAATGGATGAATTAAATTAATGCAAAAGAAAATTATTTTGTGAAGTTTTTCGACGGAAAATGAATTCCGTCGAAAATGGATGAATAAAATAAATGCAAAAGAAATTGATATTGTGAAATTTTTCGATGGAAAACGGATTCCGTCGAAAATGGATGAATAAAATAAATGCAAAAGAAATTCATTTTGTGAAGTTTTTCGACGGAAAATGGATTCCGTCGAAGATTTTTGATGGAAAATGAATTCCGTCAAAAATGGATGAATAAAATAAATGCAAAAGAAATTGATTTTTTGAATTTTTTCGACGGAAAATATATGCCGTCGAAGATTTTTGACGGAAAATGAATTCCGTCGAAAATGGATGAATAAAATAAATGCAAAAGAAATTGATATTGTGAAATTTTTCGATGGAAAACGGATTCCGTCGAAAATGGATGAATAAAATAAATGCAAAAGAAATTGATTTTGTGAAGTTTTTCGACGGAAAATGGATTCCGTCGAAGATTTTTGATGGAAAATGAATTCCGTCGAAAATGGATGAATAAAATAAATGCAAAAGAAATTGATTTTTTGAATTTTTTCGACGGAAAATATATGCCGTCGAAGATTTTTGACGAAAAATGTATTCCGTAGAAAACGGATTAATAAAATAAATGCAAAAGAAATTGATTTTGTGAAGATTTTTGACGGAAAATTAATTCCGTCGAAAACGGATGAATAAAATAATTGCAAAAGAAATTGATTTTGTGAAGTTTTTCGACGGAAAATGGATTCCGACGAAGATTTTTGACGGAAAATGAATTCCATCGAAAATGGATGACTAAAATAAATACAAAAGAAATTGATTTTGTGAAGTTTTTCGACGGAAAAAGAATTTCGTCGAAAACAGATTAATAAAATAAATACAAAGGAAATTGAAATAGTTTCCGTCGAAGATTTTTGACGGAAAATGTATTCCGTCGAAAATGGATGAATTAAATTAATGCAAAAGAAATTTATTTTGTGAAGTTTTTCGACGGAAAATTAATTCCATCGAAAATGGATGAATAAAATAAATGCAAAAGAAATTGATATTGTGAAATTTTTAGATGGAAAACGGATTCCGTCGAAAATGGATGAATAAAATAAATGCAAAAGAAATTGATTTTATGAAGTTTTTCGACGAATTCCGTCGAAGATTTTTGACGGAAAATGAATTCCGTTGAAAATGGATGAATACAATAAATGCAAAAGAAATTTATTTTATGAAGTTTATCGACGAAAAATGGATTCCGTAGAAGATTTTTGACGAAAAATGTATTCCGTCGAAAACGGATGAATAAAATAAATGCAAAAGAATTTGATTTTGTGTAGTTTTTCGTCGGAAAATGGATTCCGTAGAAGATTTTTGACGGAAAATGGATTCCGTCGAAGATTTTTGACGAAAAATGTATTCCGTCGAAAACGGATGACTAAAATAGATGCAAAAGAAATTGATTTTGTGAAGTTTTTCGACGGAAAATGAATTCTGTCGAAAATGGATGAATAAAATAAATGCAAAAGAAATTGATATTGTGTAATTTTTCGATGGAAAACGGATTCCGTCGAAAATGGATGAATAAAATAAATGCAAAAGAAATTGATTTTATGAATTTTTTCGACGAAAAATGGATTCCGTCGAAGATTTTTGACGGAAAATGAATTCCGTTGAAAATGGATGAATAAAACAAATGCAAAAGAAATTGGTTTTATTAATTTTTCGACGAAAAATGGATTCCGTAGAAGATTTTTGACGAAAAATGTATTCCGACGAAAACGGATGAATAAAATAAATGCAAAAGAAATTGATTTTGTGAAGTTTTTCGACGGAAAATGGATTCCGTAGAAGATTTTTGACGGAAAATGGATTCCGTCGAAGATTTTTCACGGAAAATGAATTCCATCGAAAACGGATGAATAAAATAAATGCAAAAGAAATTGATTTTGTGAAATTTTTCGACAGAAAATGGATTTCGTCGAAGATTTTTGACGGAATATGAATTCCGTCGAAAATGGATGAATAAAATAAATGCAAAAGAAATTGATTTTGTGATGTTTTTCGACGGAAAATGGATTCCGTCGAAGATTTTTGACGGAAAATGAATTTCGTCGAAAATGGATGAATAAAATAAATGCAAAAGAAATTGATTTTATGAAGTTTTTCGACGGAAAATGGATTCCGTCGAAGATTTTTCACGGAAAATGAATTCCATCGAAAACGGATGAATAAAATAAATGCAAAAGAAATTGATTTTGTGAAATTTTTCGACAGAAAACGGATTTCGTCGAAGATTTTTGACGGAATATGAATTCCATCGAAAATGGATGAATAAAATAAATGCAAAAGAAATTGATTTTGTGAAGTTTTTCGACGGAAAATGGATTCCGTCGAAGATTTTTGACGGAAAATGAATTTCGTCGAAAATGGATGAATAAAATAAATGCAAAAGAAATGGATTCCGTCGAAGATTTTTGACGAAAAATGTATTCCGTCGAAAACGGATGAATAAAATAAATGCAAAAGAAATTGATTTTGTGAAGATTTTTGACGGAAAATGAATTCCGTCGAAAACGGATGAATAAAATAATTGCAAAAGAAATTGATTTTGTGAAGTTTTTGGACGGAAAAAGAATTTCGTCGAAAACAGATTAATAAAACAAATGCAAAAGAAATTGATTTTATGAAGTTTATCGACGAAAAATGGATTCCGTCGAAGATTTTTGACGAAAAATGTATTCCGTAGAAAACGGATTAATAAAATAAATGCAAAAGAAATTGATTTTGTGAAGATTTTTGACGGAAAATTAATTCCGTCGAAAACGGATGAATAAAATAATTGCAAAAGAAATTGATTTTGTGAAGTTTTTCGACGGAAAATGGATTCCGACGAAGATTTTTGACGGAAAATGAATTCCGTCGAAAATGGATGACTAAAATAAATACAAAAGAAATTGATTTTGTGAAGTTTTTCGACGGAAAAAGAATTTCGTCGAAAACAGATTAATAAAATAAATACAAAGGAAATTGATTTTGTAAGTTTTTCGACGGAAAATGGTTTCCGTCGAAGATTTTTGACGGAAAATGTATTCCGTCGAAAATGGATGAATTAAATTAATGCAAAAGAAATTGATTTTGTGAATTTTTCGACGGAAAATATATGCAGTCGAAGATTTTGGACGGAAAATGAATTCCGTCGAAAATGGATGAATAAAATAAATGCAAAAGAAATTGATTTTATGAAGTTTATCGACGGAAAATGGATTCCGTCGAAGATTTTTGACGAAAAATGTATTCCGTCGAAAATGGATGAATTATATTAATGCAAAAGAAATTGATTTTGTGAAGTTTTTCGACGGAAAAAGAATTTCATCGAAAACAGATTAATAAAATAAATACAAAGGAAATTGATTTTGTAAGTTTTTCGACGGAAAATGGTTTCCGTCGAAGATTATATTTTTGACGGAAAATGTATTCCGACGAAAATGGATGAATTAAATTAATGCAAAAGAAATTTATTTTGTGAAGTTTTTCGACGGAAAATTAATTCCGTCGAAAATGGATGAATAAAATAAATGCAAAAGAAATTGATATTGTGAAATTTTTAGATGGAAAACGGATTCCGTCGAAAATGTATTAATAAAATAAATGCAAAAGAAATTGATTTTATGAAGTTTTTCGACGAATTCCATCGAAGATTTTTGACGGAAAATGAATTCCGTTGAAAATGGATGAATACAATAAATGCAAAAGAAATTTATTTTATGAAGTTTATCGATGAAAAATGGATTCCGTCGAAGATTTTTGACGAAAAATGTATTCCGTTGAAAACGGATGAATAAAATAAATGCAAAAGAAATTGATTTTGTGTAGTTTTTCGTCGGAAAATGGATTCCGTAGAAGATTTTTGACGGAAAATGGATTCCGTCAAAGATTTTTGACGAAAAATGTATTCCGTCGAAAACGGATGACTAAAATAGATGCAAAAGAAATTGATTTTGTGAAGTTTTTCGACGGAAAAAGAATTTCGTCGAAAATGGATGAATAAAATAAATGCAAAGGAAATTGATTTTGCAAGTTTTTCGACGGAAAATGGATTCCGTCGAAGATTTTTGACGGAAAATGTATTCCGGCGAAAATGGATGAATAAAATAAATGCAAACGAAATTGATTTTATGAAGTTTTTTGACGGAAAATGGATTCCTACGACGAAAAATGGATTCCGTCCAAAAAGGATGAATAAAATAAATTGCAAAAGAAATTCATTTTGTGAAGTTTTTCGACGGATTAAGAATTTCTTCGAAAACTGATGAATAAAATAAATGCAAAAGAAATTGATCTTGTAAAGTTTTTCGAAGGAAAATGGATTCCGTCAAAAACTGATGAATAAAATAAATGCAAAAGAAATTGATTTTGTGAAGTTTTTTGACGGAAAATGGATTCCGTCGAAGATTTTTGACAGAAAATGAATTCCTCCGAAAATTGATGAATAAAATAAATGCAAAAGAAATTGATTTTGTGAAGTTTTTCGACGGAAAAAGAATCTCGTCGAAAACTGATGAATAAAATAAATGCAAAAGAAATTGATTTTGTGAAGTTTTTCGAAGGAAAATGGATTCCGTCGAAAACCGATGAATAAAATAAATGCAAAAGAAATTGATTTTGTGAAGTTTTTCGACGGAAAATGGATTCCGTCGAAGATTTTTAAAGGAAAATGAATTCCGTCGAAAATGGATGAATAAAATAAATGCAAAAGAAATTGATTTTGTGAAGTTTTTTGACGGAAAATGAATTCCGTCGAAAGCGGATGAATAAAATAAATTGCAAAAGAAATTCATTTTGTGAAGTTTTTCGACGGAAAACGAATTCCGTCGAAAACTGATGAATAAAATAAATACAAAAGAAATTGATTTTGTGAAGTTTTTCGATGGAAAATGGATTTCGTCGAAAACTGATGAGTAAAATAAATGCAAAAGAAATTGATTTTGTGAAGTTTTTTGACGGAAAATGGATTCCGTCTAAGATTTTTGACAGAAAGTGATTTTCGTCGAAGATTTTTGACTGAAAATGAATTCCGTCGAAAACGGATGAATAAAATAAATACAAAAGAAATTGATTTTGTGAAGTTTTTCGACGGAAAATAGATTCCGTCGAATATTTTTGACGGAAAATGAATTCCGTCAAAAATGGATGAATTCCGTCAAAAATGAATGGATGAATAAAATAAATGCAAAAGAAAGTTTTTCGACGAAAAATGGATTCCGTCGAAGATTTTTGACGAAAAATGTATTCCGTCGAAAATGGATGAATAAAATAAATGCAAAAGCAATTGATTTAGTGAAGTTTTTCGATGAAAATGGATTGCGTCGAAGATTTTTGACGGAAAACGAATTTCGTCGAAAATGGATGAATATAATAAATTGCAAAAGAAATTCATTTTGTGAAGTTTTTCGACGAAAAACGAATTCCGTCGAAAACTGATGAATAAAATAATTGCAAAAGAAATTGATTTTGTGAAGTTTTTCGATGGAAAATGGATTCCGTCGAAAACTGATGAATAAAATAAATGCAAACGAAATTGATTTTATGAAGTTTTTTGACGGAAAATGGATTCCTACGACGAAAAATGGATTCCGTCGAAAAAGGATGAATAAAATAAATTGCAAAAGAAATTCATTTTGTGAAGTTTTTCGACGGATTAAGAATTTCTTCGAAAACTATGAATAAAATAAATGCAAAAGAAATTGATCTTGTAAAGTTTTTCGAAGGAAAATGGATTCCGTCAAAAACTGATGAATAAAATAAATGCAAAAGAAATTGATTTTGTGAAGTTTTTTGACGGAAAATGGATTCCGTCGAAGATTTTTGACAGAAAATGAATTCCGTCGAAAATTGATGAATAAAATAAATGCAAAAGAAATTGATTTTGTGAAGTTTTTCGACGGAAAAAGAATCTCGTCGAAAACTGATGAATAAAATAAATGCAAAAGAAATTGATTTTGTGAAGTTTTTCGAAGGAAAATGGATTCCGTCGAAAACCGATGAATAAAATAAATGCAAAAGAAATTGATTTTGTGAAGTTTTTCGACGGAAAATGGATTCCGTCGAAGATTTTTAAAGGAAAATGAATTCCGTCGAAAATGGATGAATAAAATAAATGCAAAAGAAATTGATTTTGTGAAGTTTTTTGACGGAAAATGAATTCCGTCGAAAGCGGATGAATAAAATAAATTGCAAAAGAAATTCATTTTGTGAAGTTTTTCGACGGAAAACGAATTCCGTCTAAAACTGATGAATAAAATAAATACAAAAGAAATTGATTTTGTGAAGTTTTTCGATGGAAAATGGATTTCGTCGAAAACTGATGAGTAAAATAAATGCAAAAGAAATTGATTTTGTGAAGTTTTTTGACGGAAAATGGATTCCGTCTAAGATTTTTGACAGAAAGTGATTTTCGTCGAAGATTTTTGACTGAAAATGAATTCCGTCGAAAACGGATGAATAAAATAAATACAAAAGAAATTGATTTTGTGAAGTTTTTCGACGGAAAATAGATTCCGTCGAATATTTTTGACGGAAAATGAATTCCGTAAAAAATGGATGAATAAAATAAATGCAAAAGAAAGTTTTTCGACGAAAAATGGATTCCGTCGAAGATTTTTGACGAAAAATGTATTCCGTCGAAAACGGATGAATAAAATAAATGCAAAAGCAATTGATTTAGTGAAGTTTTTCGATGAAAATGGATTGCGTCGAAGATTTTTGACGGAAAACGAATTTCGTCGAAAATGGATGAATATAATAAATTGCAAAAGAAATTCATTTTGTGAAGTTTTTCGACGAAAAACGAATTCCGTCGAAAACTGATGAATAAAATAATTGCAAAAGAAATTGATTTTGTGAAGTTTTTCGATGGAAAATGGATTCCGTCGAAAACTGATGAATAAAATAAATGCAAACGAAATTGATTTTATGAAGTTTTTTGACGGAAAATGGATTCCTACGACGAAAAATGGATTCCGTCGAAAAAGGATGAATAAAATAAATTGCAAAAGAAATTCATTTTGTGAAGTTTTTCGACGGATTAAGAATTTCTTCGAAAACTGATGAATAAAATAAATGCAAAAGAAATTGATCTTGTAAAGTTTTTCGAAGGAAAATGGATTCCGTCAAAAACTGATGAATAAAATAAATGCAAAAGAAATTGATTTTGTGAAGTTTTTTGACGGAAAATGGATTCCGTCGAAGATTTTTGACAGAAAATGAATTCCGTCGAAAATTGATGGATAAAATAAATGCAAAAGAAATTGATTTTGTGAAATTTTTCGACGGAAAAAGAATCTCGTCGAAAACTGATGAATAAAATAAATGCAAAAGCAATTGATTTTGTGAAGTTTTTCGACGAAAAATGGATTCCGTCGAAAACCGATGAATAAAATAAATGCAAAAGAAATTGATTTTGTGAAGTTTTTCGTCGGAAAATGGATTCCGTCGAAGATTTTTAAAGGAAAATGAATTCCGTCGAAAATGGATGAATAAAATAAATGCAAAAGAAATTGATTTTGTGAAATTTTTCGAAGGAAAATGAATTCCGTCGAAAATGGATGAATAAAATAAATGCAAAAGAAATTGATTTTGTGAAATTTTTCGACGGAAAATAGATTCCGTCGAAGATTTTGGACGGAAAATGAATTCCGTCAGAAATGGATGAATAAAATAAATGCAAAAGAAATTGATTTTATGAAGTTTTTCGACGAAAAATGGATTCCGTCGAAGATTTTTGACGAAAAATGTATTCCGTCGAAAACGGATGAATAAAATAAATGCAAAAGCAATTGATTTAGTGAAGTTTTTCGATGAAAATGGATTGCGTCGAAGATTTTTGACGGAAAACGAATTTCGTCGAAAATGGATGAATATAATAAATTGCAAAAGAAATTCATTTTGTGAAGTTTTTCGACGAAAAACGAATTCCGTCGAAAACTGATGAATAAAATAATTGCAAAAGAAATTGATTTTGTGAAGTTTTTCGATGGAAAATGGATTCCGTCGAAAACTGATGAATAAAATAAATGCAAACGAAATTGATTTTATGAAGTTTTTTGACGGAAAATGGATTCCTACGACGAAAAATGGATTCCGTCGAAAAAGGATGAATAAAATAAATTGCAAAAGAAATTCATTTTGTGAAGTTTTTCGACGGATTAAGAATTTCTTCGAAAACTGATGAATAAAATAAATGCAAAAGAAATTGATCTTGTAAAGTTTTTCGAAGGAAAATGGATTCCGTCAAAAACTGATGAATAAAATAAATGCAAAAGAAATTGATTTTGTGAAGTTTTTTGACGGAAAATGGATTCCGTCGAAGATTTTTGACAGAAAATGAATTCCGTCGAAAATTGATGAATAAAATAAATGCAAAAGAAATTGATTTTGTGAAGTTTTTCGACGGAAAAAGAATCTCGTCGAAAACTGATGAATAAAATAAATGCAAAAGAAATTGATTTTGTGAAGTTTTTCGACGGAAAATGGATTCCGTCGAAAACCGATGAATAAAATAAATGCAAAAGAAATTGATTTTGTGAAGTTTTTCGTCGGAAAATGGATTCCGTCGAAGATTTTTAAAGGAAAATGAATTCCGTCGAAAATGGATGAATAAAATAAATGCAAAAGAAATTGATTTTGTGAAATTTTTCGACGGAAAATAGATTCCGTCGAAGATTTTGGACGGAAAATGAATTCCGTCAGAAATGGATAATAAAATAAATGCAAAAGAAATTGATTTTATGAAGTTTTTCGACGAAAAATGGATTCCGTCGAAGATTTTTGACGAAAAATGTATTCCGTCGAAAACGGATGAATAAAATAAATGCAAAAGCAATTGATTTAGTGAAGTTTTTCGATGAAAATGGATTGCGTCGAAGATTTTTGACGGAAAACGAATTTCGTCGAAAATGGATGAATATAATAAATTGCAAAAGAAATTCATTTTGTGAAGTTTTTCGACGAAAAACGAATTCCGTCGAAAACTGATGAATAAAATAATTGCAAAAGAAATTGATTTTGTGAAGTTTTTCGATGGAAAATGGATTCCGTCGAAAACTGATGAATAAAATAAATGCAAACGAAATTGATTTTATGAAGTTTTTTGACGGAAAATGGATTCCTACGACGAAAAATGGATTCCGTCGAAAAAGGATGAATAAAATAAATTGCAAAAGAAATTCATTTTGTGAAGTTTTTCGACGGAAAATGAATTCCGTCGAAAACTGATGAATAAAATAAATGCAAAAGAAATTGATCTTGTAAAGTTTTTCGAAGGAAAATGGATTCCGTCAAAAACTGATGAATAAAATAAATGCAAAAGAAATTGATTTTGTGAAGTTTTTTGACGGAAAATGGATTCCGTCGAAGATTTTTGACAGAAAATGAATTCCGCCGAAAATTGATGAATAAAATAAATGCAAAAGAAATTGATTTTGTGAAGTTTTTCGACGGAAAAAGAATCTCGTCGAAAACTGATGAATAAAATAAATGCAAAAGATATTGATTTTGTGAAGTTTTTCGAAGGAAAATGGATTCCGTCGAAAACCGATGAATAAAATAAATGCAAAAGAAATTGATTTTGTGAAGTTTTTCGACGGAAAATGGATTCCGTCGAAGATTTTTAAAGGAAAATGAATTCCGTCGAAAATGGATGAATAAAATAAATGCAAAAGAAATTGATTTTGTGAAGTTTTTTGACGGAAAATGATTCCGTCGAAAGCGGATGAATAAAATAAATTGCAAAAGAAATTCATTTTGTGAAGTTTTTCGACGGAAAACGAATTCCGTCGAAAACTGATGAATAAAATAAATACAAAAGAAATTGATTTTGTGAAGTTTTTCGATGGAAAATGGATTTCGTCGAAAACTGATGAGTAAAATAAATGCAAAAGAAATTGATTTTGTGAAGTTTTTTGACGGAAAATGGATTCCGTCTAAGATTTTTGACAGAAAGTGATTTTCGTCGAAGATTTTTGACTGAAAATGAATTCCGTCGAAAACGGATGAATAAAATAAATACAAAAGAAATTGATTTTGTGAAGTTTTTCGACGGAAAATAGATTCCGTCGAATATTTTTGACGGAAAATGAATTCCGTCAAAAATGGATGAATAAAATAAATGCAAAAGAAAGTTTTTCGACGAAAAATGGATTCCGTCGAAGATTTTTGACGAAAAATGTATTCCGTCGAAAACGGATGAATAAAATAAATGCAAAAGCAATTGATTTAGTGAAGTTTTTCGATGAAAATGGATTGCGTCGAAGATTTTTGACGGAAAACGAATTTCGTCGAAAATGGATGAATATAATAAATTGCAAAAGAAATTCATTTTGTGAAGTTTTTCGACGAAAAACGAATTCCGTCGAAAACTGATGAATAAAATAATTGCAAAAGAAATTGATTTTGTGAAGTTTTTCGATGGAAAATGGATTCCGTCGAAAACTGATGAATAAAATAAATGCAAACGAAATTGATTTTATGAAGTTTTTTGACGGAAAATGGATTCCTACGACGAAAAATGGATTCCGTCGAAAAAGGATGAATAAAATAAATTGCAAAAGAAATTCATTTTGTGAAGTTTTTCGACGGATTAAGAATTTCTTCGAAAACTGATGAATAAAATAAATGCAAAAGAAATTGATCTTGTAAAGTTTTTCGAAGGAAAATGGATTCCGTCAAAAACTGATGAATAAAATAAATGCAAAAGAAATTGATTTTGTGAAGTTTTTTGACGGAAAATGGATTCCGTCGAAGATTTTTGACAGAAAATGAATTCCGTCGAAAATTGATGGATAAAATAAATGCAAAAGAAATTGATTTTGTGAAATTTTTCGACGGAAAAAGAATCTCGTCGAAAACTGATGAATAAAATAAATGCAAAAGAAATTGATTTTGTGAAGTTTTTCGACGGAAAATGGATTCCGTCGAAAACCGATGAATAAAATAAATGCAAAAGAAATTGATTTTGTGAAGTTTTTCGTCGGAAAATGGATTCCGTCGAAGATTTTTAAAGGAAAATGAATTCCGTCGAAAATGGATGAATAAAATAAATGCAAAAGAAATTGATTTTGTGAAATTTTTCGACGGAAAATAGATTCCGTCGAAGATTTTGGACGGAAAATGAATTCCGTCAGAAATGGATGAATAAAATAAATGCAAAAGAAATTGATTTTATGAAGTTTTTCGACGAAAAATGGATTCCGTTAAATGCAAAAGAAAGTTTTTCGACGAAAAATGGATTCCGTCGAAGATTTTTGACGAATAATGTATTCCGTCGAAAACGGATGAATAAAATAAATGCAAAAGCAATTGATTTAGTGAAGTTTTTCGATGAAAATGGATTGCGTCGAAGATTTTTGACGGAAAACGAATTTCGTCGAAAATGGATGAATATAATAAATTGCAAAAGAAATTCATTTTGTGAAGTTTTTCGACGAAAAACGAATTCCGTCGAAAACTGATGAATAAAATAATTGCAAAAGAAATTGATTTTGTGAAGTTTTTCGATGGAAAATGGATTCCGTCGAAAACTGATGAATAAAATAAATGCAAACGAAATTGATTTTATGAAGTTTTTTGACGGAAAATGGATTCCTACGACGAAAAATGGATTCCGTCGAAAAAGGATGAATAAAATAAATTGCAAAAGAAATTCATTTTGTGAAGTTTTTCGACGGATTAAGAATTTCTTCGAAAACTGATGAATAAAATAAATGCAAAAGAAATTGATCTTGTAAAGTTTTTCGAAGGAAAATGGATTCCGTCAAAAACTGATGAATAAAATAAATGCAAAAGAAATTGATTTTGTGAAGTTTTTTGACGGAAAATGGATTCCGTCGAAGATTTTTGACAGAAAATGAATTCCGTCGAAAATTGATGAATAAAATAAATGCAAAAGAAATTGATTTTGTGAAGTTTTTCGACGGAAAAAGAATCTCGTCGAAAACTGATGAATAAAATAAATGCAAAAGAAATTGATTTTGTGAAGTTTTTCGACGGAAAATGGATTCCGTCGAAAACCGATGAATAAAATAAATGCAAAAGAAATTGATTTTGTGAAGTTTTTCGTCGGAAAATGGATTCCGTCGAAGATTTTTAAAGGAAAATGAATTCCGTCGAAAATGGATGAATAAAATAAATGCAAAAGAAATTGATTTTGTGAAATTTTTCGACGGAAAATAGATTCCGTCGAAGATTTTGGACGGAAAATGAATTCCGTCAGAAATGGATGAATAAAATAAATGCAAAAGAAATTGATTTTATGAAGTTTTTCGACGAAAAATGGATTCCGTCGAAGATTTTTGACGAAAAATGTATTCCGTCGAAAACGGATGAATAAAATAAATGCAAAAGCAATTGATTTAGTGAAGTTTTTCGATGAAAATGGATTGCGTCGAAGATTTTTGACGGAAAACGAATTTCGTCGAAAATGGATGAATATAATAAATTGCAAAAGAAATTCATTTTGTGAAGTTTTTCGACGAAAAACGAATTCCGTCGAAAACTGATGAATAAAATAATTGCAAAAGAAATTGATTTTGTGAAGTTTTTCGATGGAAAATGGATTCCGTCGAAAACTGATGAATAAAATAAATGCAAACGAAATTGATTTTATGAAGTTTTTTGACGGAAAATGGATTCCTACGACGAAAAATGGATTCCGTCGAAAAAGGATGAATAAAATAAATTGCAAAAGAAATTCATTTTGTGAAGTTTTTCGACGGATTAAGAATTTCTTCGAAAACTGATGAATAAAATAAATGCAAAAGAAATTGATCTTGTAAAGTTTTTCGAAGGAAAATGGATTCCGTCAAAAACTGATGAATAAAATAAATGCAAAAGAAATTGATTTTGTGAAGTTTTTTGACGGAAAATGGATTCCGTCGAAGATTTTTGACAGAAAATGAATTCCGCCGAAAATTGATGAATAAAATAAATGCAAAAGAAATTGATTTTGTGAAGTTTTTCGACGGAAAAAGAATCTCGTCGAAAACTGATGAATAAAATAAATGCAAAAGATATTGATTTTGTGAAGTTTTTCGAAGGAAAATGGATTCCGTCGAAAACCGATGAATAAAATAAATGCAAAAGAAATTGATTTTGTGAAGTTTTTCGACGGAAAATGGATTACGTCGAAGATTTTTAAAGGAAAATGAATTCTGTCGAAAATGGATGAATAAAATAAATGCAAAAGAAATTGATTTTGTGAAGTTTTTTGACGGAAAATGAATTCCGTCGAAAACGGAGGAATAAAATAAATTGCAAAAGAAATTCATTTTGTGAAGTTTTTCGACGGAAAACGAATTCCGTCGAAAACTGATGAATAAAATAAATACAAAAGAAATTGATTTTGTGAAGTTTTTCGATGGAAAATGGATTTTGTCGAAAACTGATGAGTAAAATAAATGCAAAAGAAATTGATTTTGTGAAGTTTTTTGACGGAAAATGGATTCCGTCTAAGATTTTTGACAGAAAGTGATTTTCGTCGAAGATTTTTGACTGAAAATGAATTCCGTCGAAAACGGATGAATAAAATAAATACAAAAGAAATTGATTTTGTGAAGTTTTTCGACGGAAAATAGATTCCGTCGAATATTTTTGACGGAAAATGAATTCCGTCAAAAATGGATGAATAAAATAAATGCAAAAGAAAGTTTTTCGACGAAAAATGGATTCCGTCGAAGATTTTTGACGAAAAATGTATTCCGTCGAAAACGGATGAATAAAATAAATGCAAAAGCAATTGATTTAGTGAAGTTTTTCGATGAAAATGGATTGCGTCAAAGATTTTTGACGGAAAACGAATTTCGTCGAAAATGGATGAATATAATAAATTGCAAAAGAAATTCATTTTGTGAAGTTTTTCGACGAAAAACGAATTCCGTCGAAAACTGATGAATAAAATAATTGCAAAAGAAATTGATTTTGTGAAGTTTTTCGATGGAAAATGGATTCCGTCGAAAACTGATGAATAAAATAAATGCAAACGAAATTGATTTTATGAAGTTTTTTGACGGAAAATGGATTCCTACGACGAAAAATGGATTCCGTCGAAAAAGGATGAATAAAATAAATTGCAAAAGAAATTCATTTTGTGAAGTTTTTCGACGGATTAAGAATTTCTTCGAAAACTGATGAATAAAATAAATGCAAAAGAAATTGATCTTGTAAAGTTTTTCGAAGGAAAATGGATTCCGTCAAAAACTGATGAATAAAATAAATGCAAAAGAAATTGATTTTGTGAAGTTTTGACGGAAAATGGATTCCGTCGAAGATTTTTGACAGAAAATGAATTCCGTCGAAAATTGATGGATAAAATAAATGCAAAAGAAATTGATTTTGTGAAATTTTTCGACGGAAAAAGAATCTCGTCGAAAACTGATCAATAAAATAAATGCAAAAGAAATTGATTTTGTGAAGTTTTTCGACGGAAAATGGATTCCGTCGAAAACCGATGAATAAAATAAATGCAAAAGAAATTGATTTTGTGAAGTTTTTCGTCGGAAAATGGATTCCGTCGAAGATTTTTAAAGGAAAATGAATTCCGTCGAAAATGGGATTTTCACTAATCCATTTCTTTGTATTTTGGCCTAATCTTTGGGATTTTCACTAATCCATCACTTAATTTCTCACTTAACACTTTAATTATTTAATTTAGAATTGTGAGGTGTTATAATCACCCCACCTTTTAGAATTTTGTCCGCAAAATTACATCTTAACGGTCCCGTAACACGGGGTGTAATCGAACATGTCATTTCTGTGGTATCCATGATTACTTAGTCCTTTACAAACATGATAACTTCGGGTATCTGACCCCTTAACTCATTATATCTTTCACTGTTTCCTTAAACCACTATTGCTTTTTCACTCACTGTAGTTCATCATATACTCATTTTACACTTGTCATTTATCGTGCAACGACCTTCAATTCGCAATACTTTAAGCTCTTCACGGCTTACGGTTACACTTTCACCAATTCATCGGTAATAGACGACCACATTACAATTTGTCTGTCTCACTTCATCTCATTTCCATCTTCATCTGTCTTTCTGTCCCAATGTCGTTCCCAAACATCTCTAGTTGTTTCCATAATAGACTCTAACTATTTTTCTTGTATCTTCACACTTTCTTTAGCACTTAACTCTTTTCGCTGTCCTCACTGTTTCAACCATACTCAGACATACTAGTCCTTTCCATTACTGTTACTACTCTTATGATTTAGTTGTTTTCTTAGCTTTCACCGAAGCACATCCTTTCTAGTTTCCGGGGCACTTTGTCGTTTCTTATGATTCCGACTCACATTAACTTCTATACTCATATACTTTAATTTTCCTTGTCACGTGTCTTTACCTCTTCTTAGGTACTCATAACCATATCTTTCTCTTTATGATACAAAATTCACAATCCTCACAATAGTTTATCTCTTCGATTAACCTTTTAAGGTCTTTTAACCACACACACTCCTGAATCTTTCCATCTAGTAATCATATTCATAATTTACTTTCACTAGTACTCTTTTCATTAACTGAACCATCTCAACTTTATCAACTCAGTCAGCTCAATTCTATACTCAGACCTCTCACGGTCTAAACACAACACTCATCAATGACCTCCATATCGAGGACTCATGCTTAATATTTTCACCTACTAACTATTTTCGACTTTCATTCTACTCCGATGTTGCAACTTAACCATATGGTCCACTCATTTATACCTCTTTCTCGTAATCATCATCATTTAATCCTGGATGTCAAACTCAAAACACTATTACTTTACAGCTTTACTCACTTCCACTAAACACTTTGGAACGAATCAATTTCCGACCCACTTCACTATTAACTGATGGACTATTCAAAATGCCATATCTCTCATATACAAGTCCTATTCACTAGGAATCCTTGACACTCAATTATCAATTCAGTTAAAATTAATTCCATCATTTCCACTATTTCTACAATTCACCACCAGTTGGTACATCAGTCTCTCGGAATATTTAAAGTTACCACAAACACTCGTCCATACCTCATTAGTACTTAATCAAAACATCATCAATCATGGTGCATTTTCCACACACTTTCCACCATAGTGGCATATGCGATTACATACAACATTTCCCAATATACTTTACCAGCAAAACCAAGCTATTCACTTTTTGGTAATCAATTACAACTATAGTTCCCACCTATGAATACACGTTCGCACTTGATTCTATTTCAATTTATCTTTTCCTTAGGGCTCACACTTTACTGTTTTAACCTGAAATCTTGATCATCACTAGCCTTCCTAGAAGGACACTTACTCATTCTGTCAACTTTAACTCACGTTATCATCCCTTTTTGGTCATAAGACGAGGGTTCCAACTAACTTACTACTTCACTTAGAGAAAAAATTTATTTCATCAAACTTACTTTACACCCACAATAGTGCATCACTATCACACTTCAAAGTTCTTGCACACTAAGCCATAACTCTTATATCCAAACCTGACATACTATTGTCCATTTACAATTATATGACCTCGCATCTTGAGTTAACCATATGGAAAAACTCTCCCAATACAGTGGGTAACAACATTCACAGGTTTAACCCCTCGAGCTCTTGCTGTCCTAAGGGCCCCAGATGCCATGACCCACCGATCAGAGAATCCACCCATATGATCCATGCCATAAAAATGACTTACTACTAGCTGTCCCTATTCTAAGACATCCCCCAAATGTTTCTTCTTTGTGCATTTACATAAATTATCTCTACCATACTAACCGTTACACCAATGTGGAAAACTTCCTCGTTTCTCATTACTCATATCAAATACTACTAGTCTCCGGGAACTTAACCCGCACAGAGATAGCTATACACTCCTGGCACATAGGCCCCACTGAGATCTTCCTACTATCAATTCATATTACATGCACCCAGTGCACAAAGAAATTTATACTTCATAATATATCTGTACATGACGGCAAAACTGGTACTCCGTACACTCCAGATCACACATGGACCCAGTCCATTTGGTGTCTGTGTCACCTCTGTACATAACATCAAAAATGTTCTGTATTACCACATGGGCTGCCCCCATACTCTTAGTCGTAGTGGTATAATATACACCTGTTACATATAAGTTAATTCATCTTGCTCTCTCGTGTCATTCTTCTCATTGGTAGTTTACTTTCGTTATGGTTACCCCTCTGACCTGGTTATAACATAGTCATTATTATAATAATCCACATTCTCTTCGTAATTCCGTCGTCGTCTTCTAACTCGTAATAGTTCCTTCTGTCTGGTTACCGTTCAGTCCATAGTCCATTATCTCTTCCTTGCTTATTCTTCTCACAGATTGTTTACTCTTTCACTTTGACTAATCACTTGCCATGGTTCATAACATAATCTCTAATCTATAATTCCTAAATTTTCTCAAAGTTTTGTACGCATCTCAAATCTCTCAGTATAAGTTTCACATTTCCCATCACACAGGGATCTTCCAATCATTTCCGTCGAGTCACAGATAACTACTTCACCTCAATCCTTGCCCTGAAATTTACATTAACTCTTTGCACTCAAAACTACTCGTCCGTTCTTGCACTGACGATTATACCTCAGCTCACTAACAAATCTTATCATTTTCATCTTGTCATTACACATTAACTCCTTTGCTGACCACATAATTCCACACTTTCTGCACACTTTACACATCAGTTCTTTCATTAACCTCTGACTTTCGCACTTTATTGACACTTGGTTCCTATACTAATCACTTGATTTCACATTAAATTTTACTTTCACTCATTCTCTAATCATACCATCTCAACTTATTGTTATGCAACAATAACTCACAACTTATGCCACCGTTCTAGTCCATTGCCCGTCACGGCTCACATAACATATGCTCAATACTGTAGAGCAACTCATCAATTTTCCTGATCACTTCCACCCTTGGTGGTTGTAGAATATCTCTTTACCTTGTAAATACCTTTACTCCTTCTATCACTCCGTATCAAATACCAATATTTTCATAAGTGCACTACTATTAGTAGTACATATACATATACCACCAAATCATAATTTCTTTACAACTCTCATTACTTTCGTACAATGACTGTACATCTCAACCATTCTGTTCCTTTGTCACTGATACGCCTGCCAATCTGAGTCGACCTCCACTAACTGCAATAGTGTCTTCATGGTACATAGATCTTGTGTCATCCATGGCAATTCCTTCACTTTTCCTCATACATATTACACATAATAATATACTCATCATTAGTTCACCTCACTTGTGTTTAGTCAACACTACCTCTTTATGGAATTCACTCCCATATTTCAATATCTCTCACATTACCAATCTACCAGCATTATACTTTCACGTGGTCAAACCTCGTAGGATTACTCATCACATATTCTATTTGTTTCTCTGCTTGAACCATCCCAATTCATTCAAGTGCACCGCACTTGTCCTGGTATCATAACTGCTAATCAAACATGACGTATTTAACTCACGCATACGAATATCTTTTCCCTTTTCTCAATAATTCTTCAGGTTCAAAACCTCTCGCCATGATGAAGTCTATTCATCAAGACCACTTGTACATAATTGTCTTACTATTCCACACATATACTTGGGATTTCACCAATCTCATAAGTTCATCTCTGTTATATGTTCATTTTTCATAGTACTGCCAAGTTCGTCTATGCTCATATTGTACACATCATAAAATGTACACCACTGTTGCTTATAATACACTTTTCTCTTGACTTACATCGAAGTCAGATATAATATTTATGTCTGTTCTTTTATGCCTTCTAATATTCATACTTGACTGACTGCCATCCTTTGTCCATGGAGCACTTAACACTGCAGCCACAACATCAGGCTAAAGACTCACACTCGGTGCTTCAAGGTTACTACGCAGGCTTCTTACGATGACCACACATGTAACACAAAGGAATGGGTTGATCAGACCCACACTAAGGAATTACATATACAGTAATCGATAAGAATCTACATACAACTATGTAGCACATAACACATCTATATATATATATATATATTATCAGAGTTCCCTAACAAAACTGCTTTGATACCATAAAATGTAACAGCCCGTTACGTACCGGTATTGTTAACATTAATTATGATATTAAGCGCAGTTACAATCACAGCAGTTCATTTATAAAAATGAGAATAAACTTTTTCCGATTATTACGCGAACAGTAAAAGTATAAAAAGCGTAATAATAAAAAGCTGTGATCGTAACTGAAACACTAGCGGAAGACTTACTTAACTATTTATACACTTTATTTTATCACGTACAAGATACTAAGGGGTTCCCATACACCCACTTAGCCAATTCCTCACTTTTTATGTTTTTACCACTAAACAGGATCTGCCAATTTGTTTTTCTACGAACACAACATAAAAATCCAAACTTGAACTCCAAGTTATCTTTTTTCCTTATTCAATTACCTTTCTAACAAGCTATCACACACTCGATTCCGAGCTCGTGAGCTCCGGTTATCGCCGTTTGAAGTTGGACAAACAACATTGCCTACCAACTCCAAAACAGCCTAAAACCTCCAATCTTCATGGAATAAACTGTACCTAACCGCCCAACCAATGGCTCTCAAACTTTTACACCATAAACTAGACACCTCAAACTTCGATTTGATGTATCGTATGCTTAATTTGACCAAGTAACGAAGCGGGAATAAATTTCCCAAACAGACCCAAAAACAGACCCCATGTACAGGCCAGAACAGGGCAGAAACTTCCCCTGCCTGTACAGGGCTGCGCACTTCACTAAAAATCCCAAGATTTTGACACAATGTAGGGGACATCACAAGCTTCAAAATGGCGTATGGCACGTCCCAATCGGACCACTATGGAGAGAGATACGCTCTTCCAAAGTTCACCCAAAAACTGCCAATTCTACAGAAAATTCGCCAGAGTTTCATTTGTATTTCCTAAAATCCCCAAATTTGCATAAGCTGTTTAACACTACTAATACACCTGAAATCCAGCAAAATCCAATGGGTGGCACACACAAGGACCAACAACGCCTTGGGGCACTTACAACCCAATCCAATTTATACTTAAAACATAAACAGTTCACTTTAAATCCTTAACTCATTTCAATCACAAAAGTCCACTTACATGCAATTTCTCAACATAACATAAACCATAAATCTAATATCATTATGCCACTATACTTCTCAATTACATATCACATATTACAATTCATGCCTTTCACTTACATCTTTCAACATAAACTTAGAATGATAAATATGATACACTTAGGCAAAATATACATGATCTTCCTATGGGCCCCTTGCCCGCCACTCCTGTGCCACTGCAATCTCCTGAAATAAATGCCCCGAGACGGGGTGAGATATACGGATATATCTCAGTAACCAAGAGGTTCTGGAGAAAACTCCGCCCAATGGTTCACTTCGATGTATATCAATAGCAATAAAACAACACCACTGTTATAAAACGGGATAAAGCAAGGGATTTAGAGAAAGAGGGAAATATCATAAACAACTACGACATGCGGGATGGTAGCTACCAATACCACGCCATGTCCTCGGCTATACGCCTATGGGTACTACCCCTGGCGTGTTCCGAGAACAACCCACCAAGGTACCACTTCCAACCATATACACCCGAGACAAACCTAGTGTGCTCCTATCCGGATAACACACCACGACCCTGGGTCAACTGGAACTCCCTCTCGGAGACCTATCCAGTGGCAGTCCGGAAACACTTGCCCGAAGGCTAAAAATATCTACTGGCCAGAGATCTGGTACATAAGTACCCACTGTGATAATGCACATGCATGCTCATGCTGTTCTACACTACTCATACACACTTCCTACCATTGCCATCAACTAGCAAGGTGGAACACAAAAAGGGGAACAAGCCCCAGTACCAAGAGGTTACCTTTCTTTTTCCTTCCACTGAGCTCCGCAGAACTCCACTTACAACTTGGTTCACAGGGAACGCCTCAATCCACTTGATTCGAAACCAAGGGCAATCCACTGTTTCATTGTTCCAAGTTTATATCCACGTACGGCAACCCAAATGCACGGTATATGGCTCCACCTAAGCATACTCCACCATTGGAGCATGAAAAAGCTTCATGAACATCAAAAATCCTCACAAAACCGCAACTTAAATGGGGCTAGATCTCCTCACACACTCACTTTCAAGGCTAAACAAGGCTACCAATGGATTCATAAGGTGTTTTCCATCAAATTTCAACACAAGAATCACTTGATTTGGTGTTAAAATGACTAAGTTATGATGAAATGAAAATTTGAAGCAAAGATGGGTTTTTTCATGAAGGGCTGCGGGTTTGCAAGGGGAGAGGGAAAGAAGATGATGATGAATAGTACAAATGACATGTGTCTTAAGTGGTTTAAGTGGGGTGGGTCCCACCGCCACCTCACGCGATTTAAAATTCATCCGAATTTCCCTCCGATTTCACTAAACGTCCATAATTTCAAAACTTATTTAGAAACTCTAATATTTAACATTGACCATTGTCCCTTAATTACACTTGATCAGATGAATCCGGAGTTTTCCGGTCATTCGGAGAAAACACTGTTTTACGCTATTGCGCGCGCTGTTGGCACGCTTCCCCAAACAGACTTAATTCCGTCAAAATTTATCAAAATTCATATTTCCTAACTCTATAAACCATTTATAACTCATATTTGAAACCTAGAGCTCAAAATTCCACTGTCACTTTTTACGGTGCAATCTGACTGCGGTATTTTTACCCGCTAAAAACACTATTCACTGATTTTTCTGAAACTTGCCTATCCACTCATTTTTTCGTTCTGAATCCATTTCCAGGCTTATTTTTATCATCTGAGACCTCCTGCTCAATTTTTTTACCTTCCTAGGGTTGCGTGTTGGCTAATTACCGTTTTGCCCTTTCTTTGTATTTTGGCCTAATCTTTGGGATTTTCACTAATCCATCACTTAATTTCTCACTTAACACTTTAATTATTTAATTTAGAATTGTGAGGTGTTATAAAAAATGGATTCCGTCGAAAAAGGATGAATAAAATAAATTGCAAAAGAAATTCATTTTGTTAAGTTTTTCGACGTATTAAGAATTTCTTCGAAAACTGATGAATAAAATAAATGCAAAAGAAATTGATCTTGTAAAGTTTTTCGAAGGAAAATGGATTCCGTCAAAAACTGATGAATAAAATAAATGCAAAAGAAATTGATTTTGTGAAGTTTTTTGACGGAAAATGGATTCCGTCGAAGATTTTTGACAGAAAATGAATTCCGTCGAAAATTGATGAATAAAATAAATGCAAAAGAAATTGATTTTGTGAAGTTTTTCGACGGAAAAAGAATCTCGTCGAAAACTGATGAATAAAATAAATGCAAAAGAAATTGATTTTGTGAAGTTTTTCGAAGGAAAATGGATTCCGTCGAAAACCGATGAATAAAATAAATGCAAAAGAAATTGATTTTGTGAAGTTTTTCGACGGAAAATGGATTCCGGCGAAGATTTTTAAAGGAAAATGAATTCCGTCGAAAATGGATGAATAAAATAAATGCAAAAGAAATTGATTTTGTGAAGTTTTTTGACGGAAAATGAATTCCGTCGAAAGCGGATGAATAAAATAAATTGCAAAAGAAATTCATTTTGTGAAGTTTTTCGACGGAAAACGAATTCCGTCGAAAACTGATGAATAAAATAAATACAAAAGAAATTGATTTTGTGAAGTTTCGATGGAAAATGGATTTCGTCGAAAACTGATGAGTAAAATAAATGCAAAAGAAATTGATTTTGTGAAGTTTTTTGACGGAAAATGGATTCCGTCTAAGATTTTTGACAGAAAGTGATTTTCGTCGAAGATTTTTGACTGAAAATGAATTCCGTCGAAAACGGATGAATAAAATAAATACAAAAGAAATTGATTTTGTGAAGTTTTTCGACGGAAAATAGATTCTGTCGAGTATTTTTGACGGAAAATGAATTCCGTCAAAAATGGATGAATAAAATAAATGCAAAAGAAATTTTTTCGACGAAAAATGGATTCCGTCGAAGATTTTTGACGCAAAATGTATTCCGTCGAAAATGGATGAATAAAATAAATGCAAAAGCAATTGATTTAGTGAAGTTTTTCGATGAAAATGGATTGCGTCGAAGATTTTTGACGGAAAACGAATTTCGTCAAAAATGGATGAATATAATAAATTGCAAAAGAAATTCATTTTGTGAAGTTTTTCGACGAAAAACGAATTCCGTCGAAAACTGATGAATAAAATAATTGCAAAAGAAATTGATTTTGTGAAGTTTTTCGATGGAAAATGGATTCCGTCGAAAAGTGATGAATAAAATAAATGCAAACGAAATTGATTTTATGAAGTTTTTTGACGGAAAATGGATTCCTACGACGAAAAATGGATTCCGTCGAAAAAGGATGAATAAAATAAATTGCAAAAGAAATTCATTTTGTGAAGTTTTTCGACGGATTAAGAATTTCTTCGAAAACTGATGAATAAAATAAATGCAAAAGAAATTGATCTTGTAAAGTTTTTCGAAGGAAAATGGATTCCGTCGAAAACTGATGAATAAAATAAATGCAAAAGGAATGGATTTTGTGAAGTTTTTTGACGGAAAATGGATTCCGTCGAAGATTTTTGACGGAAAATGAATTCCGTCGAAAATTGATGAATAAAATAAATGCAAAAGAAATTGATTTTGTGAAGTTTTTCGACGGAAAATAGATTCCGTCGAATATTTTTGACGGAAAATGAATTCCGTCAAAAATGGATGAATAAAATAAATGCAAAAGAAATTGATTTTATGAAGTTTTTCGACGAAAAATGGATTCCGTCGAAGATTTTTGACGAAAAATGTATTCCGTCGAAAACGGATGAATAAAATAAATGCAAAAGCAATTGATTTAGTGAAGTTTTTCGATGAAAATGGATTGCGTCGAAGATTTTTGACGGAAAACGAATTTCGTCGAAAATGGATGAATATAATAAATTGCAAAAGAAATTCATTTTGTGAAGTTTTTCGACGAAAAACGAATTCCGTCGAAAACTGATGAATAAAATAATTGCAAAAGAAATTGATTTTGTGAAGTTTTTCGATGGAAAATGGATTCCGTCGAAAACTGATGAATAAAATAAATGCAAACGAAATTGATTTTATGAAGTTTTTTGACGGAAAATGGATTCCTACGACGAAAAATGGATTCCGTCGAAAATGGGTGAATAAAATAAATTGCAAAAGAAATTCATTTTGTGAAGTTTTTCGACGGATTAAGAATTTCTTCGAAAACTGATGAATAAAATAAATGCAAAAGAAATTGATCTTGTAAAGTTTTTCGAAGGAAAATGGATTCCGTCGAAAACTGATGAATAAAATAAATGCAAAAGAAATTGATTTTGTCAAGTTTTTTGACGGAAAATGGATTCCGTCGAAGATTTTTTACGAAAAATGAATTCCGTCGAAAATTGATGAATAAAATAAATGCAAAAGAAATTGATTTTGTGAAGTTTTTCGACGGAAAAAGAATCTCGTCGAAAACTGATGAATAAAATAAATGCAAAAGAAATTGATTTTGTGAAGTTTTTCGACGGAAAATGGATTCCGTCGAAAACCGATGAATAAAATAAATGCAAAAGAAATTGATTTGTGAAGTTTTTCGACGGAAAATGGATTCCGTCGAAGATTTTTAAAGGAAAATGAATTCCGTCGAAAATGGATGAATAAAATAAATGCAAAAGAAATTGATTTTATGATGTTTTTTGACGGAAAATGAATTCCGTCGAAAACAGATGAATAAAATAAATTGCAAAAGAAATTCATTTTATGTAGTTTTTCGACGGAAAACGAATTCCGTCGAAAGCTGATGAATAAAATAAATACAAAAGAAATTGATTTTGTGAAGTTTTTCGATGGAAAATGGATTTCGTCGAAAACTGATGAGTAAAATAAATGCAAAAGAAATTGATTTTGTGAAGTTTTTCGACAGAAAATGGATTCCGTCGAAGATTTTTGACGGAAAATGAATTCCGTCGAAAATGGATGAATAAAATAAATGCACAAGAAATTGATTTTGTGAAGTTTTTCGACGGAAAATGGATTCCGTCGAAGATTTTTGACGGAAAATGAATTCCGTCGAAAATGGATGAATAAAATAAATACAAAAGAAATTGATTTTGTGAAGTTTTTCGACGGAAAATAGATTCCGTCGAATATTTTTGACGGAAAATGAATTCCGTCAAAAATGGATGAATAAAATAAATGCAAAAGAAATTGATTTTATGAAGTTTTTCGACGAAAAATGGATTCCGTCGAAGATTTTTGACGAAAAATGTATTTCGTCGAAAACGGATGAATAAAATAAATGCAAAAGAAATTGATTTAGTGAATTTTTTCGATGAAAATGGATTGCGTCGAAGATTTTTGACGGAAAACGAATTTCGTCGAAAATGGATGAATATAATAAATTGCAAAAGAAATTCATTTTGTGAAGTTTTTCGACGAAAAACGAATTCCGTCGAAAACTGATGAATAAAATAATTGCAAAAAAAATTGATTTTGTGAAGTTTTTCGATGGAAAATGGATTCCGTCGAAAACTGATGAATAAAATAAATGCAAACGAAATTGATTTTATGAAGTTTTTTGACGGAAAATGGATTCCTACGACGAAAAATGGATTCCGACGAAAATGGATGAATAAAATAAATTGCAAAAGAAATTCATTTTGTGAAGTTTTTCGACGGATTAAGAATTTCTTCGAAAGCTGATGAATAAAATAAATGCAAAAGAAATTGATCTTGAAAAGTTTTTCGAAGGAAAATGGATTCCGTCGAAAACTGATGAATAAAATAAATGCAAAAGGAATTGATTTTGTGAAGTTTTTTGACGGAAAATGGATTCCGTCGAAGATTTTTGACGGAAAATGAATTCCGTCGAAAATTGATGAATAAAATAAATGCAAAAGAAATTGATTTTGTGAAGTTTTTCGATGAAAAATAGATTCCGTCGAATATTTTTGACGGAAAATGAATTCCGTCAAAAATGGATGAATAAAATAAATGCAAAAGAAATTGATTTTATGAAGTTTTTCGACGAAAAATGGATTCCGTCGAAGATTGATGAATAAAATAAATGCAAAAGAAATTGATTTTGTGAAGTTTTTCGACGAAAAATAGATTCCGTCGAATATTTTTGACGAAAAATGAATTCCGTCAAAAATGGATGAATAAAATAAATGCAAAAGAAATTGATTTTATGAAGTTTTTCGATGAAAAATGGATTCCGTCGAAGATTTTTGACGAAAAATGTATTCCGTCGAAAACGGATGAATAAAATAAATGCAAAAGCAATTTATTTAGTAAAGTTTTTCGATGAAAATGGATTGCGTCGAAGATTTTTGACGGAAAACGAATTTCGTCGAAAATGGATGAATATAATAAATTACAAAAGAAATTCATTTTGTGAAGTTTTTCGACGAAAAACGAATTCCGTCGAAAACTGATGAATAAAATAATTGCAAAAGAAATTGATTTTGTGAAGTTTTTCGATGGAAAATGGATTCCGTCGAAAACTGATGAATAAAATAAATGCAAACGAAATTGATTTTATGAAGTTTTTTGACGAAAAATGGATTCCTACGACGAAAAATGGATTCCGTCGAAAATGGATGAATAAAGTAAATTGCAAAAGAAATTCATTTTGTGAAGTTTTTCGACGGATTAAGAATTTCTTCGAAAACTGATGAATAAAATAAATGCAAAAGAAATTGGTCTTGTAAAGTTTTTCGAAGGAAAATGGATTCCGTCGAAAACTGATGAATAAAATAAATGCAAAAGAAATTGATTTTGTCAAGTTTTTTGACGGAAAATGGATTCCGTCGAAGATTTTTTACGAAAAATGAATTCCGTCGAAAATTGATGAATAAAATAAATGCAAAAGAAATTGATTTTGTGAAGTTTTTCGACGGAAAAAGAATCTCGTCGAAAACTGATGAATAAAATAAATGCAAAAGAAATTGATTTTGTGAAGTTTTTCGACGGAAAATGGATTCCGTCGAAAACTGATGAATAAAATAAATGCAAAAGAAATTGATTTTGTGAAGTTTTTCGACGGAAAATGGATTCCGTCGAAGATTTTTAAAGGAAAATGAATTCCGTCGAAAATGGATGAATAAAATAAATGCAAAAGAAATTGATTTTGTGAAGTTTTTTGACGGAAAATGAATTCCGTCGAAAACAGATGAATAAAATAAATTGCAAAAGAAATTCATTTTGTGTAGTTTTTCGACGGAAAACGAATTCCGTCGAAAGCTGATGAATAAAATAAATACAAAGGAAATTGATTTTGTGAAGTTTTTCGATGGAAAATGGATTTCGTCGAAAACTGATGAGTAAAATAAATGCAAAAGAAATTGATTTTGTGAAGTTTTTCGACAGAAAATGGATTCCGTCGAAGATTTTTGACGGAAAATGAATTCCGTCGAAAATGGATGAATAAAATAAATGCACAAGAAATTGATTTTGTGAAGTTTTTCGACGGAAAATGGATTCCGTCGAAGATTTTTGACGGAAAATGAATTCCGTCGAAAATGGATGAATAAAATAAATACAAAAGAAATTGATTTTGTGAAGTTTTTCGACGGAAAATAGATTCCGTCGAATATTTTTGACGGAAAATGAATTCCGTCAAAAATGGATGAATAAAATAAATGCAAAAGAAATTGATTTTAGAAGTTTTTCGACGAAAAATGGATTCCGTCGAAGATTTTTGACGAAAAATGTATTTCGTCGAAAACGGATGAATAAAATAAATGCAAAAGAAATTGATTTAGTGAATTTTTTCGATGAAAATGGATTGCGTCGAAGATTTTTGACGGAAAACGAATTTCGTCGAAAATGGATGAATATAATAAATTGCAAAAGAAATTCATTTTGTGAAGTTTTTCGACGAAAAACGAATTCCGTCGAAAACTGATGAATAAAATAATTGCAAAAAAAATTGATTTTGTGAAGTTTTTCGATGGAAAATGGATTCCGTCGAAAACTGATGAATAAAATAAATGCAAACGAAATTGATTTTATGAAGTTTTTTGACGGAAAATGGATTCCTACGACGAAAAATGGATTCCGACGAAAATGGATGAATAAAATAAATTGCAAAAGAAATTCATTTTGTGAAGTTTTTCGACGGATTAAGAATTTCTTCGAAAGCTGATGAATAAAATAAATGTAAAAGAAATTGATCTTGTAAAGTTTTTCGAAGGAAAATGGATTCCGTCGAAAACTGATGAATAAAATAAATGCAAAAGGAATTGATTTTGTGAAGTTTTTTGACGGAAAATGGATTCCGTCGAAGATTTTTGACGGAAAATGAATTCCGTCGAAAATTGATGAATAAAATAAATGCAAAAGAAATTGATTTTGTGAAGTTTTTCGACGAAAAATAGATTCCGTCGAATATTTTTGACGGAAAATGAATTCCGTCAAAAATGGATGAATAAAATAAATGCAAAAGAAATTGATTTTATGAAGTTTTTCGACGAAAAATGGATTCCGTCGAAGATTGATGAATAAAATAAATGCAAAAGAAATTGATTTTGTGAAGTTTTTCGACGAGAAATAGATTCCGTCGAATATTTTTGACGGAAAATGAATTCCGTCAAAAATGGATGAATAAAATAAATGCAAAAGAAATTGATTTTATGAAGTTTTTCGATGAAAAATGGATTCCGTCGAAGATTTTTGACGAAAAATGTATTCCGTCGAAAACGGATGAATAAAATAAATGCAAAAGCAATTGATTTAGTGAAGTTTTTCGATGAAAATGGATTGCGTCGAAGATTTTTGACGGAAAACGAATTTCGTCGAAAATGGATGAATATAATAAATTGCAAAAGAAATTCATTTTGTGAAGTTTTTCGACGAAAAACGAATTCCGTCGAAAACTGATGAATAAAATAATTGCAAAAGAAATTGATTTTGTGAAGTTTTTCGATGGAAAATGGATTCCGTCGAAAACTGATGAATAAAATAAATGCAAACGAAATTGATTTTATGAAGTTTTTTGACGAAAAATGGATTCCTACGACGAAAAATGGATTCCGTCGAAAATGGATGAATAAAATAAATTGCAAAAGAAATTCATTTTGTGAAGTTTTTCGACGGATTAAGAATTTCTTCGAAAACTGATGAATAAAATAAATGCAAAAGAAATTGGTCTTGTAAAGTTTCGAAGGAAAATGGATTCCGTCGAAAACTGATGAATAAAATAAATGCAAAAGAAATTGATTTTGTCAAGTTTTTTGACGGAAAATGGATTCCGTCGAAGATTTTTTACGAAAAATGAATTCCGTCGAAAATTGATGAATAAAATAAATGCAAAAGAAATTGATTTTGTGAAGTTTTTCGACGGAAAAAGAATCTCGTCGAAAACTGATGAATAAAATAAATGCAAAAGAAATTGATTTTGTGAAGTTTTTCGACGGAAAATGGATTCCGTCGAAAACCGATGAATAAAATAAATGCAAAAGAAATTGATTTTGTGAAGTTTTTCGACGGAAAATGGATTCCGTCGAAGATTTTTAAAGGAAAATGAATTCCGTCGAAAATGGATGAATAAAATAAATGCAAAAGAAATTGATTTTGTGAAGTTTTTTGACGGAAAATGAATTCCGTCGAAAACAGATGAATAAAATAAATTGCAAAAGAAATTCATTTTGTGTAGTTTTTCGACGGAAAACGAATTCCGTCGAAAGCTGATGAATAAAATAAATACAAAGGAAATTGATTTTGTGAAGTTTTTCGATGGAAAATGGATTTCGTCGAAAACTGATGAGTAAAATAAATGCAAAAGAAATTGATTTTGTGAAGTTTTTCGACAGAAAATGGATTCCGTCGAAGATTTTTGACGGAAAATGAATTCCGTCGAAAATGGATGAATAAAATAAATGCACAAGAAATTGATTTTGTGAAGTTTTTCGACGGAAAATGGATTCCGTCGAAGATTTTTGACGGAAAATGAATTCCGTCGAAAATGGATGAATAAAATAAATACAAAAGAAATTGATTTTGTGAAGTTTTTCGACGGAAAATAGATTCCGTCGAATATTTTTGACGGAAAATGAATTCCGTCAAAAATGGATGAATAAAATAAATGCAAAAGAAATTGATTTTATGAAGTTTTTCGACGAAAAATGGATTCCGTCGAAGATTTTTGACGAAAAATGTATTTCGTCGAAAACGGATGAATAAAATAAATGCAAAAGAAATTGATTTAGTGAATTTTTTCGATGAAAATGGATTGCGTCGAAGATTTTTGACGGAAAACGAATTTCGTCGAAAATGGATGAATATAATAAATTGCAAAAGAAATTCATTTTGTGAAGTTTTTCGACGAAAAACGAATTCCGTCGAAAACTGATGAATAAAATAATTGCAAAAAAAATTGATTTTGTGAAGTTTTTCGATGGAAAATGGATTCCGTCGAAAACTGATGAATAAAATAAATGCAAACGAAATTGATTTTATGAAGTTTTTTGACGGAAAATGGATTCCTACGACGAAAAATGGATTCCGACGAAAATGGATGAATAAAATAAATTGCAAAAGAAATTCATTTTGTGAAGTTTTTCGACGGATTAAGAATTTCTTCAAAAACTGATGAATAAAATAAATGCAAAAGAAATTGATCTTGTAAAGTTTTTCGAAGGAAAATGGATTCCGTCGAAAACTGATGAATAAAATAAATGCAAAAGGAATTGATTTTGTGAAGTTTTTTGACGGAAAATGGATTCCGTCGAAGATTTTTGACGGAAAATGAATTCCGTCGAAAATTGATGAATAAAATAAATGCAAAAGAAATTGATTTTGTGAAGTTTTTCGACGGAAAATGGATTCCGTCGAAGATTTTTAAAGGAAAATGAATTCCGTCGAAAATGGATGAATAAAATAAATGCAAAAGAAATTGATTTTGTGAAGTTTTTTGACGGAAAATGAATTCCGTCGAAAACAGATTAATAAAATAAATTGCAAAAGAAATTCATTTTGTGTAGTTTTTCGACGGAAAACGAATTCCGTCGAAAGCTGATGAATAAAATAAATACAAAGGAAATTGATTTTGTGAAGTTTTTCGATGGAAAATGGATTTCGTCGAAAACTGATGAGTAAAATAAATGCAAAAGAAATTGATTTTGTGAAGTTTTTCAACAGAAAATGGATTCCGTCGAAGATTTTTGACGGAAAATGAATTCCGTCGAAAATGGATGAATAAAATAAATGCACAAGAAATTGATTTTGTGAAGTTTTTCGACGGAAAATGGATTCCGTCGAAGATTTTTGACGGAAAATGAATTCCGTCGAAAATGGATGAATAAAATAAATACAAAAGAAATTGATTTTGTGAAGTTTTTCGACGGAAAATAGATTCCGTCGAATATTTTTGACGGAAAATGAATTCCGTCAAAAATGGATGAATAAAATAAATGCAAAAGAAATTGATTTTATGAAGTTTTTCGACGAAAAATGGATTCCGTCGAAGATTTTTGACGAAAAATGTATTTCGTCGAAAACGGATGAATAAAATAAATGCAAAAGAAATTGATTTAGTGAATTTTTTCGATGAAAATGGATTGCGTCGAAGATTTTTGACGGAAAACGAATTTCGTCGAAAATGGATGAATATAATAAATTGCAAAAGAAATTCATTTTGTGAAGTTTTTCGACGAAAAACGAATTCCGTCGAAAACTGATGAATAAAATAATTGCAAAAAAAAATTGATTTTGTGAAGTTTTTCGATGGAAAATGGATTCCGTCGAAAACTGATGAATAAAATAAATGCAAACGAAATTGATTTTATGAAGTTTTTTGACGGAAAATGGATTCCTACGACGAAAAATGGATTCCGACGAAAATGGATGAATAAAATAAATTGCAAAAGAAATTCATTTTGTGAAGTTTTTCGACGGATTAAGAATTTCTTCGAAAGCTGATGAATAAAATAAATGCAAAAGAAATTGATCTTGTAAAGTTTTTCGAAGGAAAATGGATTCCGTCGAAAACTGATGAATAAAATAAATGCAAAAGGAATTGATTTTGTGAAGTTTTTTGACGGAAAATGGATTCCGTCGAAGATTTTTGACGGAAAATGAATTCCGTCGAAAATTGATGAATAAAATAAATGCAAAAGAAATTGATTTTGTGAAGTTTTTCGACGGAAAATAGATTCCGTCGAATATTTTTGACGGAAAATGAATTCCGTCAAAAATGGATGAATAAAATAAATGCAAAAGAAATTGATTTTATGAAGTTTTTCGACGAAAAATGGATTCCGTCGAAGATTTTTGACGAAAAATGTATTCCGTCGAAAACGGATGAATAAAATAAATGCAAAAGCAATTGATTTAGTGAAGTTTTTCGATGAAAATGGATTGCGTCGAAGATTTTTGACGGAAAACGAATTTCGTCGAAAATGGATGAATATAATAAATTGCAAAAGAAATTCATTTTGTGAAGTTTTTCGACGAAAAACGAATTCCGTCGAAAACTGATGAATAAAATAATTCCAAAAGAAATTGATTTTGTGAAGTTTTTCGATGGAAAATGGATTCCGTCGAAAACCGATGAATAAAATAAATGCAAACGAAATTGATTTTATGAAGTTTTTTGACGGAAAATGGATTCCTACGACGAAAAATGGATTCCGTCGAAAATGGATGAATAAAATAAATTGCAAAAGAAATTCATTTTGTGAAGTTTTTCGACGGATTAAGAATTTCTTCGAAAACTGATGAATAAAATAAATGCAAAAGAAATTGATCTTGTAAAGTTTTTCGAAGGAAAATGGATTCCGTCGAAAACTGATGAATAAAATAAATGCAAAAGAAATTGATTTTGTGAAGTTTTTTGACGGAAAATGGATTCCGTCGAAGATTTTTTACGGAAAATGAATTCCGTCGAAAATTGATGAATAAAATAAATGCAAAAGAAATTGATTTTGTGAAGTTTTTCGACGGAAAAAGAATCTCTTCGAAAACTGATGAATAAAATAAATGCAAAAGAAATTGATTTTGTGAAGTTTTTCGACGGAAAATGGATTCCGTCGAAAACCGATGAATAAAATAAATGCAAAAGAAATTGATTTTGTGAAGTTTTTCGACGGAAAATGGATTCCGTCGAAGATTTTTAAAGGAAAATGAATTCCGTCGAAAATGGATGAATAAAATAAATGCAAAAGAAATTGATTTTCTGAAGTTTTTGACGGAAAATGAATTCCGTCGAAAACAGATGAATAAAATAAATGCAAAAGAAATTCATTTTGTGAAGTTTTTCGACGGAAAACGAATTCCGTCGAAAACTGATGAATAAAATAAATACAAAAGAAATTGATTTTGTGAAGTTTTTCGATGGAAAATGGATTTCATCGAAAACTGATGAGTAAAATAAATGCAAAAGAAATTGATTTTGTGAAGTTTTTCGACAGAAAATGGATTCCGTCGAAGATTTTTGACGGAAAATGAATTCCGTCGAAAATGGATGAATAAAATAAATGCACAAGAAATTGATTTTGTGAAGTTTTTCGACGGAAAATGGATTCCGTCGAAGATTTTTGACGGAAAATGAATTTCGTCGAAAATGGATGAATAAAATAAATACAAAAGAAATTGATTTTGTGAAGTTTTTCGACGGAAAATAGATTCCGTCGAATATTTTTGACGGAAAATGAATTCCGTCAAAAATGGATGAATAAAATAAATGCAAAAGAAATTGATTTTATGAAGTTTTTCGACGAAAGATGGATTCCGTCGAAGATTTTTGACGAAAAATGTATTCCGTCGAAAACGGATGAATAAAATAAATGCAAAAGCAATTGATTTAGTGAAGTTTTTCGATGAAAATGGATTGCGTCGAAGATTTTTGACGGAAAACGAATTTCGTCGAAAATGGATGAATATAATAAATTGCAAAAGAAATTCATTTTGTGAAGTTTTTCGACGAAAAACGAATTCCGTCGAAAACTGATGAATAAAATAATTGCAAAAGAAATTGATTTTGTGAAGTTTTTCGATGGAAAATGGATTCCGTCGAAAACTGATGAATAAAATAAATGCAAACGAAATTGATATTCTGAAGTTTTTTGACGGAAAATGGATTCCTACGACGAAAAATGGATTCCGTCGAAAATGGATGAATAAAATAAATTGCAAAAGAAATTCATTTTGTGAAGTTTTTCTACGGATTAAGAATTTCTTCGAAAACTGATGAATAAAATAAATGCAAAAGAAATTGATCTTGTAAAGTTTTTCGAAGGAAAATGGATTCCGTCGAAAACTGATGAATAAAATAAATGCAAAAGAAATTGATTTTGTGAAGTTTTTTGACGGAAAATGGATTCCGTCGAAGATTTTTTTACGGAAAATAAATCCGTCGAAAATGGATGAATAAAATAAATACAAAAGAAATTGATTTTGTGAAGTTTTTCGACGGAAAATAGATTCCGTCGAATATTTTTGACGGAAAATGAATTCCGTCAAAAATGGATGAATAAAATAAATGCAAAAGAAATTGATTTTATGAAGTTTTTCGACGAAAAATGGATTCCGTCGAAGATTTTTGACGAAAAATGTATTCCGTCGAAAACGGATGAATAAAATAAATGCAAAAGAAATTGATTTAGTGAATTTTTTCGATGAAAATGGATTGCGTCGAAGATTTTTGACGGAAAACGAATTTCGTCGAAAATGGATGAATATAATAAATTGCAAAAGAAATTCATTTTGTGAAGTTTTTCGACGAAAAACGAATTCCGTCGAAAACTGATGAATAAAATAATTGCAAAAAAAATTGATTTTGTGAAGTTTTTCGATGGAAAATGGATTCCGTCGAAAACTGATGAATAAAATAAATGCAAACGAAATTGATTTTATGAAGTTTTTTGACGGAAAATGGATTCCTACGACGAAAAATGGATTCCGACGAAAATGGATGAATAAAATAAATTGCAAAAGAAATTCATTTTGTGAAGTTTTTCGACGGATTAAGAATTTCTTCGAAAACTGATGAATAAAATAAATGCAAAAGAAATTGATCTTGTAAAGTTTTTCGAAGGAAAATGGATTCCGTCGAAAACTGATGAATAAAATAAATGCAAAAGAAATTGATTTTGTGAAGTTTTTTGACGGAAAATGGATTCCGTCGAAGATTTTTTACGGAAAATGAATTCCGTCGAAAATTGAAATAAAATAAATGCAAAAGAAATTGATTTTGTGAAGTTTTTCGACGGAAAAAGAATCTCGTCGAAAACTGATGAATAAAATAAATGCAAAAGAAATTGATTTTGTGAAGTTTTTCGACGGAAAATGGATTCCGTCGAAAACCGATGAATAAAATAAATGCAAAAGAAATTGATTTTGTGAAGTTTTTTGACGGAAAATGGATTCCGTCGAAGATTTTTAAAGGAAAATGAATTCCGTCGAAAATGGATGAATAAAATAAATGCAAAAGAAATTGATTTTGTGAAGTTTTTGACGGAAAATGAATTCCGTCGAAAACAGATGAATAAAATAAATTGCAAAAGAAATTCATTTTGTGAAGTTTTTCGACGGAAAACGAATTCCGTCGAAAACTGATGAATAAAATAAATACAAAAGAAATTGATTTTGTGAAGTTTTTCGATGGAAAATGGATTTCGTCGAAAACTGATGAGTAAAATAAATGCAAAAGAAATTGATTTTGTGAAGTTTTTCGACAGAAAATGGATTCCGTCGAAGATTTTTGACGGAAAATGAATTCCGTCGAAAATGGATGAATAAAATAAATGCACAAGAAATTGATTTTGTGAAGTTTTTCGACGGAAAATGGATTCCGTCGAAGATTTTTGACGGAAAATGAATTCCGTCGAAAATGGATGAATAAAATAAATACAAAAGAAATTGATTTTTTGAAGTTTTTCGACGGAAAATAGATTCCGTCGAAGATTTTTGACGGAAAATGAATTCCGTCAAAAATGGATGAATAAAATAAATGCAAAAGAAATTGATTTTATGAAGTTTTTCGACGAAAAATGGATTCCGTCGAAGATTTTTGACGAAAAATGTATTCCGTCGAAAACGGATGAATAAAATAAATGCAAAAGCAATTGATTTAGTGAAGTTTTTCGATGAAAATGGATTGCGTCGAAGATTTTTGACGGAAAACGAATTTCGTCGAAAATGGATGAATATAATAAATTGCAAAAGAAATTCATTTTGTGAAGTTTTTCGACGAAAAACGAATTCCGTCGAAAACTGATGAATAAAATAATTGCAAAAGAAATTGATTTTGTGAAGTTTTTCGATGGAAAATGGATTCCGTCGAAAACTGATGAATAAAATAAATGCAAACGAAATTGATTTTATGAAGTTTTTTGACGGAAAATGGATTCCTACGACGAAAAATGGATTCCGTCGAAAATGGATGAATAAAATAAATTGCAAAAGAAATTCATTTTGTGAAGTTTTTCGACGGATTAAGAATTTCTTCGAAAACTGATGAATAAAATAAATGCAAAAGAAATTGATCTTGTAAAGTTTTTCGAAGGAAAATGGATTCCGTCGAAAACTGATGAATAAAATAAATGCAAAAGAAATTGATTTTGTGAAGTTTTTTGACGGAAAATGGATTCCGTCGAAGATTTTTGACGGAAAATGAATTCCGTCGAAAATTGATGAATAAAATAAATGCAAAAGAAATTGATTTTGTGAAGTTTTTCGACGGAAAATGGATTCCGTCGAAGATTTTTAAAGGAAAATGAATTCCGTCGAAAATGGATGAATAAAATAAATGCAAAAGAAATTGATTTTGTGAAGTTTTTTGACGGAAAATGAATTCCGTCGAAAACAGATGAATAAAATAAATTGCAAAAGAAATTCATTTTGTGTAGTTTTTCGACGGAAAACGAATTCCGTCGAAAGCTGATGAATAAAATAAATACAAAGGAAATTGATTTTGTGAAGTTTTTCGACGGAAAACGGATTCCGTCAAAAATGATTGAGTAAAATAAATGCAAAAGAAATTGATTTTGTGAAGTTTTTCGACAGAAAATGGATTCCGTCGAAGATTTTTGACGGAAAATGAATTCCGTCGAAAATGGATGAATAAAATAAATGCACAAGAAATTGATTTTGTGAAGTTTTTCGACGGAAAATGGATTCCGTCGAAGATTTTTGACGGAAAATGAATTCCGTCGAAAATGGATGAATAAAATAAATACAAAAGAAATTGATTTTGTGAAGTTTTTCGACGGAAAATAGATTCCGTCGAATATTTTTGACGGAAAATGAATTCCGTCAAAAATGGATGAATAAAATAAATGCAAAAGAAATTGATTTTATGAAGTTTTTCGACGAAAAATGGATTCCGTCGAAGATTTTTGACGAAAAATGTATTTCGTCGAAAACGGATGAATAAAATAAATGCAAAAGAAATTGATTTAGTGAATTTTTTCGATGAAAATGGATTGCGTCGAAGATTTTTGACGGAAAACGAATTTCGTCGAAAATGGATGAATATAATAAATTGCAAAAGAAATTCATTTTGTGAAGTTTTTCGACGAAAAACGAATTCCGTCGAAAACTGATGAATAAAATAATTGCAAAAAAAATTGATTTTGTGAAGTTTTTCGATGGAAAATGGATTCCGTCGAAAACTGATGAATAAAATAAATGCAAACGAAATTGATTTTATGAAGTTTTTTGACGGAAAATGGATTCCTACGACGAAAAATGGATTCCGACGAAAATGGATGAATAAAATAAATTGCAAAAGAAATTCATTTTGTGAAGTTTTTCGACGGATTAAGAATTTCTTCGAAAACTGATGAATAAAATAAATGCAAAAGAAATTGATCTTGTAAAGTTTTTCGAAGGAAAATGGATTCCGTCGAAAACTGATGAATAAAATAAATGCAAAAGGAATTGATTTTGTGAAGTTTTTTGACGGAAAATGGATTCCGTCGAAGATTTTTGACGGAAAATGAATTCCGTCGAAAATTGATGAATAAAATAAATGCAAAAGAAATTGATTTTGTGAAGTTTTTCGACGGAAAATAGATTCCGTCGAATATTTTTGACGGAAAATGAATTCCGTCAAAAATGGATGAATAAAATAAATGCAAAAGAAATTGATTTTATGAAGTTTTTCGACGAAAAATGGATTCCGTCGAAGATTTTTGACGAAAAATGTATTCCGTCGAAAACGGATGAATAAAATAAATGCAAAAGCAATTGATTTAGTGAAGTTTTTCGATGAAAATGGATTGCGTCGAAGATTTTTGACGGAAAACGAATTTCGTCGAAAATGGATGAATATAATAAATTGCAAAAGAAATTCATTTTGTGAAGTTTTTCGACGAAAAACGAATTCCGTCGAAAACTGATGAATAAAATAATTGCAAAAGAAATTGATTTTGTGAAGTTTTTCGATGGAAAATGGATTCCGTCGAAAACCGATGAATAAAATAAATGCAAACGAAATTGATTTTATGAAGTTTTTTGACGGAAAATGGATTCCTACGACGAAAAATGGATTCCGTCGAAAATGGATGAATAAAATAAATTGCAAAAGAAATTCATTTTGTGAAGTTTTTCGACGGATTAAGAATTTCTTCGAAAACTGATGAATAAAATAAATGCAAAAGAAATTGATCTTGTAAAGTTTTTCGAAGGAAAATGGATTCCGTCGAAAACTGATGAATAAAATAAATGCAAAAGAAATTGATTTTGTGAAGTTTTTTGACGGAAAATGGATTCCGTCGAAGATTTTTTACGGAAAATGAATTCCGTCGAAAATTGATGAATAAAATAAATGCAAAAGAAATTGATTTTGTGAAACGGAAAAAGAATCTCGAAAATTGATGAATAAAATAAATGCAAAAGAAAAAACTGATGAATAAAATAAATGCAAAAGAAATTGATTTTGTGAAGTTTTTCGACGGAAAATGGATTCCGTCGAAAACCGATGAATAAAATAAATGCAAAAGAAATTGATTTTGTGAAGTTTTTCGACGGAAAATGGATTCCGTCGAAGATTTTTAAAGGAAAATGAATTCCGTCGAAAATGGATGAATAAAATAAATGCAAAAGAAATTGATTTTGTGAAGTTTTTGACGGAAAATGAATTCCGTCGAAAACAGATGAATAAAATAAATTGCAAAAGAAATTCATTTTGTGAAGTTTTTCGACGGAAAACGGAAAATTCCGTCGAAAACTGATGAATAAAATAAATACAAAAGAAATTGATTTTGTGAAGTTTTTCGAAATTGATTTTGCAAAAGAAATTGAAGTTTTTCGATGGAAAATTCGTGAAGTTTTTGTGAAGTTTTTCGAAGATTTTTGACGGAAAATGAATTCCGTCGAAAATGGATGAATAAAATAAATGCAAAAGAAATTGATTTTGTGAAGTTTTTCGACGGAAAATGGATTCCGTCGAAGATTTTTGACGGAAAATGAATTCCGTCGAAAATGGATGAATAAAATAAATACAAAAGAAATTGATTTTGTGAAGTTTTTCGACGGAAAATAGATTCCGTCGAATATTTTTGACGGAAAATGAATTCCGTCAAAAATGGATGAATAAAATAAATGCAAAAGAAATTGATTTTATGAAGTTTTTCGACGAAAAATGGATTCCGTCGAAGATTTTTGACGAAAAATGTATTCCGTCGAAAACGGATGAATAAAATAAATGCAAAAGAAATTGATTTAGTGAATTTTTTCGATGAAAATGGATTGCGTCGAAGATTTTTGACGGAAAACGAATTTCGTCGAAAATGGATGAATATAATAAATTGCAAAAGAAATTCATTTTGTGAAGTTTTTCGACGAAAAACGAATTCCGTCGAAAACTGATGAATAAAATAATTGCAAAAAAAATTGATTTTGTGAAGTTTTTCGATGGAAAATGGATTCCGTCGAAAACTGATGAATAAAATAAATGCAAACGAAATTGATTTTATGAAGTTTTTTGACGGAAAATGGATTCCTACGACGAAAAATGGATTCCGACGAAAATGGATGAATAAAATAAATTGCAAAAGAAATTCATTTTGTGAAGTTTTTCGACGGATTAAGAATTTCTTCGAAAACTGATGAATAAAATAAACGCAAAAGAAATTGATCTTGTAAAGTTTTTCGAAGGAAAATGGATTCCGTCGAAAACTGATGAATAAAATAAATGCAAAAGGAATTGATTTTGTGAAGTTTTTTGACGGAAAATGGATTCCGTCGAAGATTTTTGACGGAAAACGAATTTCGTCGAAAATGGATGAATAAAATAAATGCAAAAGAAATTGATTTTGTGAAGTTTTTCGACGGAAAATAGATTCCGTCGAATATTTTTGACGGAAAATGAATTCCGTCAAAAATGGATGAATAAAATAAATGCAAAAGAAATTGATTTTATGAAGTTTTTCGATGAAAAATGGATTCCGTCGAAGATTTTTGACGAAAAATGTATTCCGTCGAAAACGGATGAATAAAATAAATGCAAAAGCAATTGATTTAGTGAAGTTTTTCGATGAAAATGGATTGCGTCGAAGATTTTTGACAGAAAACGAATTTCTTCGAAAATGGATGAATATAATAAATTGCAAAAGAAATTCATTTTGTGAAGTTTTTCGACGAAAAACGAATTCCGTCGAAAACTGATGAATAAAATAATTGCAAAAGAAATTGATTTTGTGAAGTTTTTCGATGGAAAATGGATTCCGTCGAAAACCGATGAATAAAATAAATGCAAACGAAATTGATTTTATGAAGTTTTTTGACGGAAAATGGATTCCTACGACGAAAAATGGATTCCGTCGAAAATGGATGAATAAAATAAATTGCAAAAGAAATTCATTTTGTGAAGTTTTTCGACGGATTAAGAATTTCTTCGAAAACTGATGAATAAAATAAATGCAAAAGAAATTGATCTTGTAAAGTTTTTCGAAGGAAAATGGATTCCGTCGAAAACTGATGAATAAAATAAATGCAAAAGAAATTGATTTTGTGAAGTTTTTTGACGGAAAATGGATTCCGTCGAAGATTTTTTACGGAAAATGAATTCCGTCGAAAATTGATGAATAAAATAAATGCAAAAGAAATTGATTTTGTGAAGTTTTTTGACGGAAAATGGAAAAGAAAATGAATTCCGTGGAAAACGGATGAATAAAATAAATGCAAAAGAAATCGATTTTGTGAAGTTTTTCGACGGAAAACTGATGAATAAAATAAATGCAAAAGAAATTGATTTTGTGAAGTTTTTCGACGGAAAATGGATTCCGTCGAAAACCGATGAATAAAATAAATGCAAACGAAATTGATTTTATGAAGTTTTTTGACGGAAAATGGATTCCTACGACGAAAAATGGATTCCGTCGAAAATGGATGAATAAAATAAATTGCAAAAGAAATTCATTTTGTGAAGTTTTTCGACGGATTAAGAATTTCTTCGAAAACTGATGAATAAAATAAATGCAAAAGAAATTGATCTTGTAAAGTTTTTTGAAGGAAAATGGATTCCGTCGAAAACTGATGAATAAAATAAATGCAAAAGAAATTGATTTTGTGAAGTTTTTTGACGGAAAATGGATTCCGTCGAAGATTTTTTACGGAAAATGAATTCCGTCGAAAATTGATGAATAAAATAAATGCAAAAGAAATTGATTTTGTGAAGTTTTTCGACGGAAAAAGAATCTCGTCGAAAACTGATGAATAAAATAAATGCAAAAGAAATTGATTTTGTGAAGTTTTTCGACGGAAAATGGATTCCGTCGAAAACCGATGAATAAAATAAATGCAAAAGAAATTGATTTTGTGAAGTTTTTCGACGGAAAATGGATTCCTTCGAAGATTTTTAAAGGAAAATGAATTCCGTCGAAAATGGATGAATAAAATAAATGCAAAAGAAATTGATTTTGTGAAGTTTTTTGACGGAAAATGAATTCCGTCGAAAACGGATGAATAAAATAAATTGCAAAAGAAATTCATTTTGTGAAGTTTTTCGACGGAAAACGAATTCCGTCGAAAACTGATGAATAAAATAAATTGCAAAAGAAATTGATTTTGTGAAGTTTTTCGATGGAAAATGGATTTCGTCGAAAACTGATGAGTAAAATAAATGCAAAAGAAATTGATTTTGTGAAGTTTTTTGACGGAAAATGGATTCCGTCTAAGATTTTTGACAGAAAGTGATTTTCGTCGAAGATTTTTGACTGAAAATGAATTCCGTCGAAAACGGATGAATAAAATAAATGTAAAAAAAAAATTATTTTGTAATTTTTTTCGACAAAAAATGGATTCCGTCAAAGATTTTTGACGGAAAATGAATTCCGTTGAAAACGGATGAATAAGATAAATGGAATAGAAATTCATTTTGTGATGATTTTTGACGGAAAATGGATTCCATAAAAAACGGATAAATAAAATAAACGCAGAAGAAATTGATTTTGTGTTGTTTTTCGAAGGAAAATGGATTCCGTTGAAAACGGATGAATAAAATAAATGCTGAAGAAATTGATTTTGTGTTGTTTTTCGAAGGAAAATAGATTCCGTTGAAAATGGATGAATAAAATAAATGCAAAAAAAATTGACTTTGTGAAGTTTTTCGACGAAAAAGGAAATCTGTCGAAGATTTTTGACGGGAAATGAATTCCGTCAAAAACGGATGACTAAAATATATTGGAAGAGAAATTGATTTTGTAAAGTTTTTCGACGGAAAACGGATTCCGTCGAAAACGGATGAAAAAAATACATGCAAAAGAAATTGATTTTGTGAAGTTTTTCGATGGAAAATGGATTTCGTCGAAAACTGATGAATAAAATAAATGCAAAAGAAATTGATTTTGTGAAGTTTTTCGATGGAAAATGGATTTCGTCGAAGATTTTTGACGGAAAATGAATTCCTTCGAAAATGGATGAATAAAATAAATGCAAAAGAAATTGATTTTGTGAAGTTTTTCGACGGAAAATGGATTCCGTCGAAAACCGATGAATAAAATAAATGCAAAAGAAATTGATTTTGTGAAGTTTTTCGACGGAAAATGGATTCCGTCGAAGATTTTTAAAGGAAAATGAATTCCGTCGAAAATGGATGAATAAAATAAATGCAAAAGAAATTGATTTTGTGAAGTTTTTTGACGGAAAATGAATTCCGTCGAAAACCGATGAATAAAATAAATTGCAAAAGAAATTCATTTTGTGAAGTTTTTCGACGGAAAACGAATTCCGTCGAAAACTGATGAATAAAATAAATTGCAAAAGAAATTGATTTTGTGAAGTTTTTCGATGGAAAATGGATTTCGTCGAAAACTGATGAGTAAAATAAATGCAAAAGAAATTGATTTTGTGAAGTTTTTTGACGGAAAATGGATTCCGTCTAAGATTTTGGACAGAAAGTGATTTTCGTCGAAGATTTTTGACTGAAAATGAATTCCGTCGAAAACGGATGAATAAAATAAATGCAAAAAAAAAATTATTTTGTAATTTTTTTCGACAAAAAATGGATTCCGTCAAAGATTTTTGACGGAAAATGAATTCCGTTGAAAACGGATGAATAAGATAAATGGAATAGAAATTCATTTTGTGATGATTTTTGACGAAAAATGGATTCCATAAAAAACGGATGAATAAAATAAATGCAGAAGAAATTGATTTTGTGTTGTTTTTCGAAGGAAAATGGATTCCGTTGAAAACGGATGAATAAAATAAATGCTGAAGAAATTGATTTTGTGTTGTTTTTCGAAGAAAAATAGATTCCGTTGAAAATGGATGAATAAAATAAATGCAAAAAAAATTGACTTTGTGAAGTTTTTCGACGAAAATGAAATCTGTCGAAGATTTTTGACGGAAAATGAATTCCGTCAAAAACGGATGACTAAAATATATTGGAAGAGAAATTGATTTTGTAAAGTTTTTCGACGGAAAACGGATTCCGTCGAAAACGGATGAAAAAAATACATGCAAAAGAAATTGATTTTGTGAAGTTTTTCGATGGAAAATGGATTTCGTCGAAAACTGATGAATAAAATAAATGCAAAAGAAATTGATTTTGTGAAGTTTTTCGATGGAAAATGGATTTCGTCGAAGATTTTTGACGGAAAATGAATTCCGTCGAAAATGGATGAATAAAATAAATGCAAAAGAAATTGATTTTGTGAAGTTTTTCGACGGAAAATGGATTCCGTCGAAAACCGATGAATAAAATAAATGCAAAAGAAATTGATTTTGTGAAGTTGTTCGACGAAAAATGGATTCCGTCTTAGATTTTTAAAGGAAAATGAATTTCGTCGAAAATGGATGAATAAAATAAATGCAAAAGAAATTGATTTTGTGAAGTTTTTTCACGGAAAATGAATTCCGTCGAAAACAGATGAATAAAATAAATTGCAAAAGAAATTCATTTTGTGAAGTTTTTCGACGGAAAACGAATTCCGTCGAAAACTGATGAATAAAATAAATACAAAAGAAATAGATTTTGTGAAGTTTTTCGATGGAAAATGGATTTCGTCGAAAACTGATGAGTAAAATAAATGCAAAAGAAATTGATTTTGTGAAGTTATTTGACGGAAAATGGATTCCGTCTAAGATTTTTGACAGAAAGTGATTTTCGTCGAAGATTTTTGATTGAAAATGAATTCCTTCGAAAATGGATGAATAAAATAAATGCAAAAAAAATTATTTTGTAATTTTTTTCGACAAAAAATGGATTCCGTCGAAGATTTTTGACGGAAAATGAATTCCGTTGAAAACGGATGAATAAGATAAATGGAATAGAAATTCATTTTGTGATGATTTTTGACGGAAAATGGATTCCATAAAAAACGGATGAATAAAATAAATGCAGAAGAAATTGATTTTGTGTTGTTTTTCGAAGGAAAATGGATTCCGTTGAAAACGGATGAATAAAATAAATGCAAAAGAAATTGATTTTTTGAAGTTTTTCGACGGAAAATGTATTCCTTCGAAGATTTTTGACGGAAAATGGATTCCGTCGAAAATGGATGAATAAAATAAATGCAAAAAAAATTGATTTTATGAAGTTTTTCGACGAAAAATGGATTCCGTCGAAGATTTTTGACGAAAAATGTATTCCGTCAAAAACGGATGACTAAAATATATTGGAAGAGAAATTGATTTTGTAAAGTTTTTCGACGGAAAACGGATTCCGTCGAAAACGGATGAAAAAAATACATGCAAAAGAAATTGATTTTGTGAAGTTTTTCGATGGAAAATGGATTTCGTCGAAAACTGATGAATAAAATAAATGCAAAAGAAATTGATTTTGTGAAGTTTTTCGATGGAAAATGGATTTCGTCGAAGATTTTTGACGGAAAATGAATTCCGTCGAAAATGGATGAATAAAATAAATGCAAAAGAAATTGATTTTGTGAAGTTTTTCGACGGAAAATGGATTCCGTCGAAAACCGATGAATAAAATAAATGCAAAAGAAATTGATTTTGTGAAGTTGTTCGACGAAAAATGGATTCCGTCTTAGATTTTTAAAGGAAAATGAATTTCGTCGAAAATGGATGAATAAAATAAATGCAAAAGAAATTGATTTTGTGAAGTTTTTTCACGGAAAATGAATTCCGTCGAAAACAGATGAATAAAATAAATTGCAAAAGAAATTCATTTTGTGAAGTTTTTCGACGGAAAACGAATTCCGTCGAAAACTGATGAATAAAATAAATACAAAAGAAATAGATTTTGTGAAGTTTTTCGATGGAAAATGGATTTCGTCGAAAACTGATGAGTAAAATAAATGCAAAAGAAATTGATTTTGTGAAGTTATTTGACGGAAAATGGATTCCGTCTAAGATTTTTGACAGAAAGTGATTTTCGTCGAAGATTTTTGATTGAAAATGAATTCCTTCGAAAATGGATGAATAAAATAAATGCAAAAAAAATTATTTTGTAATTTTTTTCGACAAAAAATGGATTCCGTCGAAGATTTTTGACGGAAAATGAATTCCGTTGAAAACGGATGAATAAGATAAATGGAATAGAAATTCATTTTGTGATGATTTTTGACGGAAAATGGATTCCATAAAAAACGGATGAATAAAATAAATGCAGAAGAAATTGATTTTGTGTTGTTTTTCGAAGGAAAATGGATTCCGTTGAAAACGGATGAATAAAATAAATGCTGAAGAAATTGATTGTGTTGTTTTTCGAAGGAAAATAGATTCCGTTGAAAATGGATGAATAAAATAAATGCAAAAAAAATTGATTTTGTGAAGTTTTTCGACGAAAAAGGAAATCTGTCGAAGATTTTTGACGGAAAATGAATTCCGTCAAAAACGGATGACTAAAATATATTGGAAGAGAAATTGATTTTGTAAAGTTTTTCGACGGAAAACGGATTCCGTCTAAAACGGATGAAAAAAATACATGCAAAAGAAATTGATTTTGTGAAGTTTTTCGATGGAAAATGGATTCCGTCGAAAACTGATGAATAAAATAAATGCAAAAGAAATTGATTTTGTGGAGTTTTTCGATGGAAAATGGATTTCGTCGAAGATTTTTGACAGAAAATGAATTCCGTCGAAAATGGATGAATAAAATAAATGCGAAAGAAATTGATTTTGTGAAGTTTTTGGACGGAAAATGGATTCCGTCGAAAATGGAAGAATAAAATAAATGCAAAAGAAATTGATATTGGGAAGTTTTTTTACAGAAAATGGATTCCGTCGAAAATGGATGAATAAAATAAATGCAAAAGAAATTGATTTTGTGAAAATTTTCGACGAAAATGGATTGCGTCGAAGATTTCTGATGGAAAACGAATTCCGTCGAAAATGGATGAATAAAATAAATGCAAAAGAAATTAATTTTATGAAGTTTTTTTGACGGAAAATGGATTCCGTCGAAAATGGATGAATAAAATAAATGCAAAAGAAATTAATATTGTGAAATTTTTTGATAGAAAACGGATTCCGTCGAAAATGGATGAATAAAATAAATGCAAAAGAAATTGATTTTGTGAAGTTTTTCGACGGAAAATGGATTCCGTCGAAGATTTTGGACGGAAAATAAATTCCATCGAAAACGAATGAATAAAATAAATGCATAAGAAATTGATTTTGGGAAGTTTTTCGACGGAAAATGGATTCCGTCGAAGATTTTCGACGGAAAACGGATTCCGTCGAAAATGGATGAATAAAATAAATGCAAAAGAAATTGATTTTATAAGTTTTTCGACGGAAAATTTATTCCGTCAAAATTGGATGAATTAAATTAATGCAAAAGAAATTTATTTTGTGAAGTTTTTCGACGGAAAATGAATTCCGTCGAAAATGGATGAATAAAATAAATGCAAAAGAAATTGATTTTGTGTAGTTTTTCGACGGGAAATGGATTCCATCGAAGATTTTGGACGAAAAATGAATTCCGTCGAAAATGGATGAATAAAATAAATGAAAAAGAAATTGATTTTGTGATGTTTTTCGAAGGAAAATGGATTCCGTTGAAAATGGATGAATAAAATAAATTGAAAAGAAATTGATTTTGTGAAGTTTTTCGACGAAAATGGAAATCAGTCGAAGATTTTTGATGGAAAACGAATTCCGTCGAAAACGGATGAATAAAATAAATTGGAAAATAATTTGATTTTGTAAAGTTTTTCGAAGGAAGATGGATTCCGTCGAAAATGGATGAATAAAATAAATGCAAAAGAAATTGATTTTGTTAATTTTTCGACGGAAAATGGATTCTGTCGAAGATTTTTGACGGAAAATGAATTCCGTCGAAAATGGATGAATAAAATAAATTCAAAAGAAATTAATTTGTTGAAGTTTTTTTGATGGAAAACAAATTCCGTCGAAAATGGAATAATAAAGTAAATGCAAAAGAAATTGATTTTGTGAATTTTTCAACGGAAAATGGATTTCGTCGAAGATTTTTGACGGAAAATGAATTCCGTCGAAAATAGATGAATAAAATAAATGCAAAAGAAATTGATTTTGTGAAGTTTTTCGACGGAAAACGGATTCCGTCGAAAATGGATGAATAAAATAAATGCAAAAGAAATTGATTTTGTAAGTTTTCCAAAGGAAAATGGATTCCGTCGAAGATTTTGGACGGAAAATGTATTACGTCGAAAATGGATGAATTAAATTAATGCAAAAGAAATTTATTTTGTGAAGTTTTTCGACGGAAAATGAATTCCGTCAAAAATGGATGAATAAAATAAATGCAAAAGAAATTGATTTTGTGAAGTTTTTCTACGGAAAATGGATTCCGTCGAAGATTTTTGAGGGAAAACGGATTTCGTCAAAGATTTTTGACGAAAAATGTATTCCGTCGAAAATGGATGAATAAAATAAATGCAAAATAAATTGATTTTGTGAAGTTTTTCGACGAAAAATAAATTCCGTCGAAAAAGGATGAATAAAATAAATGGAAAATAAATTGATTTTGGGAAGTTTTCGACGGAAAATGGATTCCGTAGAAGATTTTTGATGGAAAATGGATTCCGTCAAAGATTTTTGACGGAAAATGAATTCCATCGAAAACGGATGAATAAAATAAATGCCTAAGAAATTGATATTGTGAAGTTTTTTGGCGAAAAACGGATTCCGTCGAAAATAGATGAGTAAAATAAATGCAAAAGAAATTGATTTTAGGAAATTTTTCGATGGAAAATAGATTCCGTCGATGATTTTTGACGGAAAATGAATTCTGTCGAAAATGGATGAATAAAATAAATGGAAAAGAAATTCATTTTGTGAAATTTTTTGACGGAAAACGGATTCCGTCGAAAACGGATGAATAAAATAAATGCAAAAGAAATTGATTTTGTGTTTTTTTTCGAAGGAAAAAGTATTCCATTGAAAACGGATGAATAAAGTAGATGGAAAAGATAATGATTTTGTGAAGTATTTCGACGAAAAAGGAAATCAATCGAAGATTTTTGACGTAAAATGAATTCCGTCGAAAACGGATGAATAAAACAAATTGGAAGATAATTCGATTTTGTAAAGTTTTTCGAAGGAAAATGGATTCCATCGAAAACGGATGAATAAAATAAACGTAAAAGAAATTGATTTTGTGAAGTTTTTCGACGGAAAATGGATTCTTTCAAAAAATTTGGACGGAAAATGAATCCCGTCGAAAATGGATGAATAAAATAAATGCAAAAGAAATTAATTTTGTGAAGTTTTTTTGACGGAAAATGGATTCCGTCGAAAATGGATGAATAAAATAAATGCAAAAGAAATTAATATTGTGAAATTTTTTGATAGAAAACGGATTTCGTCGAAAATGGATGAATAAAATAAATGCAAAAGAAATTGATTTTGTGAAGTTTTTCGACGGAAAATGGATTTCGTAGAAGATTTTTGATGGAAAATGGATTTCGTCGAAGATTTTTGACGGAAAATAAATTCCATCGAAAAAGAATGAATAAAATAAATGCATAAGAAATTGATTTTGGGAAGTTTTTCGACGGAAAATGGATTCCGTCGAAGATTTTTGACGGAAAATGAATTCCGTCGGAAATGGATGAATTAAATAAATGCAAAAGAAATTCATTTTGTGAAGTTTTTCGATAGAAAACGGATTCTGTCGAAAATGGATGAATAAAATAAATGCAAAAGAAATTGATTTTGTAAGTTTTTCGACGGAAAATTTATTCCGTCAAAATTGGATGAATTAAATAAATGCAAAAGAAATTGATTTTGTGAAGTTTTTCGACGGAAAATGGATTCTGTCGAAGAATTTTTAAGGAAAATGAATTCCGACGAAAATGGATGAATAAAATAAATGAAAAAAAATTGATTTTGTGATGTTTTTCGAAGGAAAATGGATTCCGTTGAAAACGGATGAATAAAATAAATGCAAAAGAAATTGATTTTGTTAATTTTTCGACGGAAAATGGATTCTGTCGAAGATTTTTGACGGAAAATGAATTCCGTCGAAAATGGATGAATAAAATAAATTCAATAGAAATTAATTTGTTGAAGTTTTTTGATGGAAAACAAATTCCGTCGAAAATGGAATAATAAAGTAAATGCAAAAGAAATTGATTTTGTGAATTTTTTCAACGGAAAATGGATTTCGTCGAAGATTTTTGATGGAAAATGAATTCCGTCGAAAATAGATGAATAAAATAAATGCAAAAGAAATTGATTTTGTGAAGTTTTTCGACGGAAAACGGATTCCGTCGAAAATGGATGAATAAAATAAATGCAAAAGAAATTGATTTTGTAAGTTTTTCAAAGGAAAATGGATTCCGTCGAAGATTTTGGACGGAAAATGTATTACGTCGAAAATGGATGAATTAAATTAATGCAAAAGAAATTTATTTTGTGAAGTTTTTCGACGGAAAATGAATTCCGTCAAAAATGGATGAATAAAATAAATGCAAAAGAAATTGATTTTGTGAAGTTTTTCTACGGAAAATGGATTCGGTCGAAGATTTTTGAGGGAAAACGGATTTCGTCAAAGATTTTTGATGGAAAACAAATTCCGTCGAAAACGGATGAATAAAATAAATGCAAAAGAAATTGATTTTGTGATGTTTTTCGACGGAAAATGGATTCCGTAGAAGATTTTTGATGGAAAATGGATTCCGTTGTAGATTTTTTACGGAAAATGAATTCCAACGAAAACAGATGAATAAAATAAATGCATAAGAAATTGATTTTGTGAAGTTTTTCGACGGAAAATGGATTCCGTCGAAGATTTTGGACGGAAAATGATTTCCGTCGAAAATAGATGAATAAAATAAATGCAAAAGAAATTGATTTTGTTAAGTTTTTCAACGGAAAACAGAATCCGTCGAAATTGGATGAATAAAATAAATGCAAAAGAAATTGATTTTGTAAATTTTTCGATGGAAAATGGATTCCGTCGAAGATTTTGGACGGAAAATGTATTCCGTCGAAAATGGATGAATTAAATTAATGCAAAAGATATTTGTTTTGTGAAGTTTTTCAACGGAAAATGAATTCCGTCGAATATAGATGAATAAAATAAATGCAAAAGAAATTGATTTTGTGAAGTTTTTCGACGGAAAATGGATTCCTTCGAAGATTTTTGACGTAAAATGGATTCCGTCAAAGATTTTCGACAGAAAATGAATTCCGTCGAAAATGGATGAATAAAATAAATGAAAGAAATTGATTTTGTGAAGTTTTTCGACGGAAAATAAATTCCGTCGAAAATGGATGAATAAGATAAATGGAAAAGAAATTCATTTTGTGAAGTTTTTTGACGGAAAACGGATTCCGTCGAAAACTGATGAATAAAATAAATGCAAAAGAAATTGATTTTGTGTTGTTTTTCGAAAGAAAATGGATTCCATTGAAAACGGATGAATAAAATAAATGGAAAAGAAATTGATTTTGTGATTTTTTTCGACGAAAAAGGAAATCAGACGAAGATTTTTGACGGAAAACGAATTCCGGCGAAAACGGATGAATAAAACCAATTGGAAAATAATTTGATTTTGTAAAGTTTTTCGAAGGAAAATGAATTCCATCAAAAATGGATGAATAAAATAAATGCAATAGAAATTGATTTTGTGAAGTTTTTCGACGGAAAATGGATTCTTTCAAAAAATTTGGACGGAAAATGAATCCCGTCGAAAATGGATGAATAAAATAAATGCAAAAGAAATTAATTTTGTGAAGTTTTTTTGACGGAAAATGGATTCCGTCGAAAATGGATGAATAAAATAAATGCAAAAGAAATTAATATTGTGAAATTTTTTGATAGAAAACGGATTTCGTCGAAAATGGATGAATAAAATAAATGCAAAAGAAATTGATTTTGTGAAGTTTTTCGACGGAAAATGGATTTCGTAGAAGATTTTTGATGGAAAACGGATTCCGTCTAAAACGGATTCCGTCTAAAACGGATGAAAAAAATACATGCAAAAGAAATTGATTTTGTGAAGTTTTTCGATAGAAAATGGATTCCGTCGAAAACTGATGAATAAAATAAATGCAAAAGAAATTGATTTTGTGGAGTTTTTCGATGGAAAATGGATTTCGTCGAAGATTTTTGACAGAAAATGAATTCCGTCGAAAATGGATGAATAAAATAAATGCGAAAGAAATTGATTTTGTGAAGTTTTTGGACGGAAAATGGATTCCGTCGAAAATGGAAGAATAAAATAAATGCAAAAGAAATTGATATTGGGAAGTTTTTTTACAGAAAATGGATTCCGTCGAAAATGGATGAATAAAATAAATGCAAAAGAAATTGATTTTGTGAAAATTTTCGACGAAAATGGATTGCGTCGAAGATTTCTGATGGAAAACGAATTCCGTCGAAAATGGATGAATAAAATAAATGCAAAAGAAATTAATTTTATGAAGTTTTTTTGACGGAAAATGGATTCCGTCGAAAATGGATGAATAAAATAAATGCAAAAGAAATTAATATTGTGAAATTTTTTGATAGAAAACGGATTCCGTCGAAAATGGATGAATAAAATAAATGCAAAAGAAATTGATTTTGTGAAGTTTTTCGACGGAAAATGGATTTCGTAGAAGATTTTTGATGGATTCCGTCGAAGATTTTGGACGGAAAATAAATTCCATCGAAAACGAATGAATAAAATAAATGCATAAGAAATTGATTTTGGGAAGTTTTTCGACGGAAAATGGATTCCGTCGAAGATTTTCGACGGAAAACGGATTCCGTCGAAAATGGATGAATAAAATAAATGCAAAAGAAATTGATTTTATAAGTTTTTCGACGGAAAATTTATTCCGTCAAAATTGGATGAATTAAATTAATGCAAAAGAAATTTATTTTGTGAAGTTTTTCGACGGAAAATGAATTCCGTCGAAAATGGATGAATAAAATAAATGCAAAAGAAATTGATTTTGTGTAGTTTTTCGACGGGAAATGGATTCCATCGAAGATTTTGGACGAAAAATGAATTCCGTCGAAAATGGATGAATAAATAAATGAAAAAGAAATTGATTTTGTGATGTTTTTCGAAGGAAAATGGATTCCGTTGAAAATGGATGAATAAAATAAATTGAAAAGAAATTGATTTTGTGAAGTTTTTCGACGAAAATGGAAATCAGTCGAAGATTTTTGATGGAAAACGAATTCCGTCGAAAACGGATGAATAAAATAAATTGGAAAATAATTTGATTTTGTAAAGTTTTTCGAAGGAAGATGGATTCCGTCGAAAATGGATGAATAAAATAAATGCAAAAGAAATTGATTTTGTTAATTTTTCGACGGAAAATGGATTCTGTCGAAGATTTTTGACGGAAAATGAATTCCGTCGAAAATGGATGAATAAAATAAATTCAAAAGAAATTAATTTGTTGAAGTTTTTTTGATGGAAAACAAATTCCGTCGAAAATGGAATAATAAAGTAAATGCAAAAGAAATTGATTTTGTGAATTTTTCAACGGAAAATGGATTTCGTCGAAGATTTTTGACGGAAAATGAATTCCGTCGAAAATAGATGAATAAAATAAATGCAAAAGAAATTGATTTTGTGAAGTTTTTCGACGGAAAACGGATTCCGTCGAAAATGGATGAATAAAATAAATGCAAAAGAAATTGATTTTGTAAGTTTTCCAAAGGAAAATGGATTCCGTCGAAGATTTTGGACGGAAAATGTATTACGTCGAAAATGGATGAATTAAATTAATGCAAAAGAAATTTATTTTGTGAAGTTTTTCGACGGAAAATGAATTCCGTCAAAAATGGATGAATAAAATAAATGCAAAAGAAATTGATTTTGTGAAGTTTTTCTACGGAAAATGGATTCCGTCGAAGATTTTTGAGGGAAAACGGATTTCGTCAAAGATTTTTGACAAAAAATGTATTCCGTCGAAAACGGATGAATAAAATAAATGCAAAATAAATTGATTTTGTGAAGTTTTTCGACGAAAAATAAATTCCGTCGAAAAAGGATGAATAAAATAAATGGAAAATAAATTGATTTTGGGAAGTTTTCGACGGAAAATGGATTCCGTAGAAGATTTTTGATGGAAAATGGATTCCGTCAAAGATTTTTGACGGAAAATGAATTCCATCGAAAACGGATGAATAAAATAAATGCCTAAGAAATTGATATTGTGAAGTTTTTTGGCGAAAAACGGATTCCGTCGAAAATAGATGAGTAAAATAAATGCAAAAGAAATTGATTTTAGGAAATTTTTCGATGGAAAATAGATTCCGTCGATGATTTTTGACGGAAAATGAATTCTGTCGAAAATGGATGAATAAAATAAATGGAAAAGAAATTCATTTTGTGAAATTTTTTGACGGAAAACGGATTCCGTCGAAAACGGATGAATAAAATAAATGCAAAAGAAATTGATTTTGTGTTTTTTTTCGAAGGAAAAAGTATTCCATTGAAAACGGATGAATAAAGTAGATGGAAAAGATAATGATTTTGTGAAGTATTTCGACGAAAAAGGAAATCAATCGAAGATTTTTGACGTAAAATGAATTCCGTCGAAAACGGATGAATAAAACAAATTGGAAGATAATTCGATTTTGTAAAGTTTTTCGAAGGAAAATGGATTCCATCGAAAACGGATGAATAAAATAAACGTAAAAGAAATTGATTTTGTGAAGTTTTTCGACGGAAAATGGATTCTTTCAAAAAATTTGGACGGAAAATGAATCCCGTCGAAAATGGATGAATAAAATAAATGCAAAAGAAATTAATTTTGTGAAGATTTTTTTGACGGAAAATGGATTCCGTCGAAAATGGATGAATAAAATAAATGCAAAAGAAATTAATATTGTGAAATTTTTTGATAGAAAACGGATTTCGTCGAAAATGGATGAATAAAATAAATGCAAAAGAAATTGATTTTGTGAAGTTTTTCGACGGAAAATGGATTTCGTAGAAGATTTTTGATGGAAAATGGATTTCGTCGAAGATTTTTGACGGAAAATAAATTCCATCGAAAAAGAATGAATAAAATAAATGCATAAGAAATTGATTTTGGGAAGTTTTTCGACGGAAAATGGATTCCGTCGAAGATTTTTGACGGAAAATGAATTCCGTCGGAAATGGATGAATTAAATAAATGCAAAAGAAATTCATTTTGTGAAGTTTTTCGACAGAAAACGGATTCCGTCGAAAATGGATGAATAAAATAAATGCAAAAGAAATTGATTTTGTAAGTTTTTCGACGGAAAATTTATTCCGTCAAAATTGGATGAATTAAATAAATGCAAAAGAAATTGATTTTGTGAAGTTTTTCGACGGAAAATGGATTCTGTCGAAGAATTTTTAAGGAAAATGAATTCCGACGAAAATGGATGAATAAAATAAATGAAAAAAAATTGATTTTGTGATGTTTTTCGAAGGAAAATGGATTCCGTTGAAAACGGATGAATAAAATAAATGCAAAAGAAATTGATTTTGTTAATTTTTCGACGGAAAATGGATTCTGTCGAAGATTTTTGACGGAAAATGAATTCCGTCGAAAATGGATGAATAAAATAAATTCAATAGAAATTAATTTGTTGAAGTTTTTTGATGGAAAACAAATTCCGTCGAAAATGGAATAATAAAGTAAATGCAAAAGAAATTGATTTTGTGAATTTTTTCAACGGAAAATGGATTTCGTCGAAGATTTTTGATGGAAAATGAATTCCGTCGAAAATAGATGAATAAAATAAATGCAAAAGAAATTGATTTTGTGAAGTTTTTCGACGGAAAACGGATTCCGTCGAAAATGGATGAATAAAATAAATGCAAAAGAAATTGATTTTGTAAGTTTTTCAAAGGAAAATGGATTCCGTCGAAGATTTTGGACGGAAAATGTATTACGTCGAAAATGGATGAATTAAATTAATGCAAAAGAAATTTATTTTGTGAAGTTTTTCGACGGAAAATGAATTCCGTCAAAAATGGATGAATAAAATAAATGCAAAAGAAATTGATTTTGTGAAGTTTTTCTACGGAAAATGGATTCGGTCGAAGATTTTTGAGGGAAAACGGATTTCGTCAAAGATTTTTGACGGAAAACAAATTCCGTCGAAAACGGATGAATAAAATAAATGCAAAAGAAATTGATTTTGTGATGTTTTTCGACGGAAAATGGATTCCGTAGAAGATTTTTGATGGAAAATGGATTCCGTTGTAGATTTTTTACGGAAAATGAATTCCAACGAAAACAGATGAATAAAATAAATGCATAAGAAATTGATTTTGTGAAGTTTTTCGACGGAAAATGGATTCCGTCGAAGATTTTGGACGGAAAATGATTTCCGTCGAAAATAGATGAATAAAATAAATGCAAAAGAAATTGATTTTGTTAAGTTTTTCAACGGAAAACAGAATCCGTCGAAATTGGATGAATAAAATAAATGCAAAAGAAATTGATTTTGTAAATTTTTCGATGGAAAATGGATTCCGTCGAAGATTTTGGACGGAAAATGTATTCCGTCGAAAATGGATGAATTAAATTAATGCAAAAGATATTTGTTTTGTGAAGTTTTTCAACGGAAAATGAATTCCGTCGAATATAGATGAATAAAATAAATGCAAAAGAAATTGATTTTGTGAAGTTTTTCGACGGAAAATGGATTCCGTCGAAGATTTTTGACGGAAAATGGATTCCGTCAAAGATTTTCGACAGAAAATGAATTCCGTCGAAAATGGATGAATAAAATAAATGAAAGAAATTGATTTTGTGAAGTTTTTCGACGGAAAATAAATTCCGTCGAAAATGGATGAATAAGATAAATGGAAAAGAAATTCATTTTGTGAAGTTTTTTGACGGAAAACGGATTCCGTCGAAAACTGATGAATAAAATAAATGCAAAAGAAATTGATTTTGTGTGGTTTTTCGAAAGAAAATGGATTCCATTGAAAACGGATGAATAAAATAAATGGAAAAGAAATTGATTTTGTGATTTTTTTCGACGAAAAAGGAAATCAGACGAAGATTTTTGACGGAAAACGAATTCCGGCGAAAACGGATGAATAAAACCAATTGGAAAATAATTTGATTTTGTAAAGTTTTTCGAAGGAAAATGAATTCCATCAAAAATGGATGAATAAAATAAATGCAATAGAAATTGATTTTGTGAAGTTTTTCGACGGAAAATGGATTCTTTCAAAAAATTTGGACGGAAAATGAATCCCGTCGAAAATGGATGAATAAAATAAATGCAAAAGAAATTAATTTTGTGAAGTTTTTTTGACGGAAAATGAATTCCGTCGAAAATGGATGAATAAAATAAATGCAAAAGAAATTAATATTGTGAAATTTTTTTATAGAAAACGGATTTCGTCGAAAATGGATGAATAAAATAAATGCAAAAGAAATTGATTTTGTGAAGTTTTTCGACGGAAAATGGATTTCGTAGAAGATTTTTGATGGAAAACGGATTCCGTCTAAAACGGATGAAAAAAATACATGCAAAAGAAATTGATTTTGTGAAGTTTTTCGATGGAAAATGGATTCCGTCGAAAACTGATGAATAAAATAAATGCAAAAGAAATTGATTTTGTGGAGTTTTTCGATGGAAAATGGATTTCGTCGAAGATTTTTGACAGAAAATGAATTCCGTCGAAAATGGATGAATAAAATAAATGCAATAGAAATTGATTTTGAGAAGTTTTTCAACGGAAAATGGATTCCATCGAAGATTTTTGATGGAAAATGAATTCCTACGAAAATGGAGGAATAAAATAAATGCAAAAAAAATTGATTTTGTGAAGTTTTTCGACGGAAAACGGATTCCGTCGAAAATGGATGAATAAAATAAATGCAAAAGAAATTGATTTTGTAAGTTTTTCGACGGAAAATGGATTCCGTCGAAGAGTTTTGACGGAAAATGTGTTCCGTCGAAAATGGATGAATTAAATTAATGCAAAAGAAATTTAGTTTGTGAAGTTTTTCGACGGAAAATGAATTCCGTCAAAAATGGATGAATAAAATAAATGCAAAAGAAATTGATTTTGTGAAGTTTTTCTACGGAAAATGGATTCCGTCGAAGATTTTTGAGGGAAAACGGATTGCGTCAAAGATTTTTGACGAAAAATGAATTCCGTCGAAAATGGATGAATAAAATAAATGAAAAAGAAATTGATTTTGTGAAGTTTTTCGACGGAAAACAAATTCCGTCGAAAATGGATGAATAAAATAAATGCAAAAGAAATTGATTTTGTGAAGTTTTTCGACGGAAAATGGATTCCGTAGAAGATTTTTGATGGAAAATGGATTCCGTTGTAGATTTTTTACGGAAAATGAATTCCATCGAAAATAGGTGAATAAAATAAATGCATAAGAAATTGATTTTGTGAAGTTTTTCGACGGAAAATGGATTCCGTCGAAGATTTTGGACGGAAAATGATTTCCGTCAAAAATAGATGAATAAAATAAATGCAAAAGAAATTGATTTTGTGAAGTTTTTCGACGGAAAACAGATTCCGTCGAAATTGGATGAATAAAATAAATGCAAAAGAAATTGATTTTGTAAGTTTTTCGATGGAAAATGGATTCCGTCGAAGATTTTGGACGGAAAATGTATTCCGTCGAAAATGGATGAATTAAATTAATGCAAAAGAAATTTATTTTGTGAAGTTTTTCAACGGAAAATGAATTCCGTCGAATATAGATGAATAAAATAAATGCAAAAGAAATTGATTTTGTGAAGTTTTTCGACGGAAAATGGATTCCGTCGAAGATTTTTGACGGAAAATGGATTTCGTCATAGATTTTCGACAGAAAATGAATTCCGTCGAAAATGGATGAATAAAATAAATGAAAGAAATTGATTTTGTGAAGTTTTTCGACGGAAAATAAATTCCGTCGAAAATGGATGAATAAGATAAATGGAAAAGAAATTCATTTTGTGAAGTTTTTTGACGGAAAACGGATTCCGTCGAAAACTGATGAATAAAATAAATGCAAAAGAAATTGATTTTTCGTTGTTTTTCGAAAGAAAATGGATTCCATTGAAAACGGATGAATAAAATAAATGGAAAAGAAATTGATTTTGTGATGTTTTTCGACGAAAAAGGAAATCAGACGAAGATTTTTGACGGAAAATGAATTCCGGCGAAAACGGATGAATAAAACCAAGATTTTTGACGGAAAAGAATTCCGTCGAAAACGGATGAATATAAAAAATTGGAAAATAATTTGATTTTGTAATGTTTTTCGAAGGAAAATGGATTCCGTCGAAAATGGAAGAAAAAGATAAATGCAAAAGAAATTGATTTTGTGAAGTTTTTTGACGGAAAATGGATTCCGTTGAAAATGGATGAATAAAATAAATGCAACAGAAATTGATATTATGATGTTTTTTTGACGGAAAATGGATTCCGTCGAAAATGGTTGAAAAAAATAAATGCAAAAGAAATTGATATTGTGAAATTCTTTAATGGAAAACTGATTCCGTCGAAAAAGGATGAATAAAATAAATGCAAAAGAAATTGATTTTATGAAGTTTTTCGACGAAAAATGGATTCCGTCGAAGATTTTTGATGCAAAATGTATTCCGTTGTAAACGGATGAATAAAATAAATGCAAAAGAAATTGATTTGTGAAGTTTTTCAACGGAAAATGGATTCCGTAGAAGATTTTTGACGGAAAATGGATTCCGTCGAAGATTTATAAAATAAATGCAAAAGAAATTAATTTTGTGAAGTTTTTCGACGGAAAATGGATTCCGTAGAAGATTTTTGACGGAAAATGGATTTCGTCGAAGATTTTTGACGGAAAATGAATTCCTTCGAAAATGGAGGAATAAAATAAATGCAAAAGAAATCGATTTTGTGAAGTTTTTCGACGGAAAATGGATTCCGTCGAAGATTTTTGACGGAAAATGAATTCCTTCAAAAACGGATGAATAAAATAAATTGGAAAAGTTATTGATTTTGTGAAGTTTTTCGACGGAAAAAGGATTCCGTCGAAAATGGATGAAAAAAATAAAAGCAAAAGAAATTGATTTTGTGAAGTATTTCGATGGATAATGGATTCCATAGAAGATTATTGATCGAAAATGGATTTCATCGAAGATTTTTGACGGGAAATGAATTCCGTCAAAAACGGATGAATAAAATAAATGCAAAAGAAATTGATTTTGTGATGTTTTTCGACGGAAAATGGATTCCGTAGAAGATTTTTGATGGAAAATGGATTCTGTCAAAGATTTTTGACGGAAAATGAATTCCGTCGAAAATGGATGAATAAAATAAATGAAAAAGAAATTGATTTTGTGAAGTTTTTCGACGAAAAATGAATTCCGTCGAAAATGGATGAATAAGATAAATGGAAAAGAAATTGATTTTGTGAAGTTTTTCGACGAAAAAGGAAATCCGTCGAAGAATTTTGACGGAAAATGAATTCCGTAAAAAATGGATGAATAAAATAAATTGGAAAAGAAATTGATTTTGTAAAGTTTTTCGACGGAATATGGATTCCGTCGAAAATGGATGAAAAAAATAAATGCAAAAGAAATTGATTTTGTGAAGTTTTTCGACGGAAAATGGATTCCGTAGAAGATTTTTGATGGAAAATGGATTCCGTCGAAGATTTTTGACGGAAAATGAATTCTGTCAAAAATGGATGAATAAAATAAATGAAAAAGAAATTGATTTTGTGAAGTTTTTCGACGGAAAATGAATTCCATCGAAAACGGATGAATATGATAAATGGAAAAGAAATTCATTTTGTGAAGTTTTTTGACAGAAAACGGATTCCGTCAAAAATGGATGAATAAAATAAATGCAAAAGAAATTGATTTTGTGTTGTTTTTCGAAGGAAGATGGATTCCGCTGAAAACGGATGAATAAAATAAATGCAAAAGAAAATGATTTTGTGAAGTTTTTCAACGAAAAAGGAAACCCGTCAAAGATTTTTGACGGAAAACGAATTCCGTGAAAAATGGATGAATAAAATAAATTGGAAAAGAAATTGATTTTGTAAAGTTTTTCGACGGAATATGGATTCCGTCGAAAATGGATGAAAAAAATAAATGCAAAAGAAATTGATTTTGTGAAGTTTTTCGACGGAAAATGGATTCCGTAGAAGATTTTTGATGGAAAATGGATTCCGTCGAAGATTTTTGACGGAAAATGAATTATGTCAAAAACGGATGAATAAAATAAATGAAAAAGAAATTGATTTTGTGAAGTTTTTCGAAGGAAAATGAATTCCATCGAAAACGGATGAATAAGATAAATGGAAAAGAAATTCATTTTGTGAAGTTTTTTGACAGAAAACGGATTCCGTCGAAAACGGATGAATAAAATAAATGCAAAAGAAATTGATTTTTTTGTTGTTTTTCGAAGGAAAATGGATTCCGCTGAAAACGGATGAATAAAATAAATGCAAAAGAAAATGATTTTGTGAAGTTTTTCAACGAAAAAGGAAACCCGTCAAAGATTTTTGACGGAAAACGAATTCCATTAAAAATGGATGAATAAAATAAATTGGAAAACAAATTGATTTTGTAAAGTTTTTCGACGGAATATGGATTCCGTCGAAAATGGATGCAAAAAATAAATGCAAAAGAAATTGATTTTGTGAAGTTTTTCGACGGAAAATGGATTCCGTAGAAGATTTTTGATGGAAAATGGATTCCGTCGAAGATTTTTGACAGAAAATGAATTCTGTCAAAAACGGATGAAAAAAATAAATGAAAAAGAAATTGATTTTGTGAAGTTTTTCGACGGAAAACGAATTCCATCGAAAACGGATGAATAAGATAAATGGAAAAGAAATTCATTTTGTGAAGTTTTTTGACAGAAAACGGATTCCGTCGAAAACGGATGAATAAAATAAATGCAAAAGAAATTGATTTTGTGTTGTTTTTCGAAGGAAAATGGATTCCGCTGAAAACGGATGAATAAAATAAATGGCAAAAGAAAATGATTTTGTGAAGTTTTTAAACGAAAAAGGAAACCCGTCAAAGATTTTTGACGGAAAATGAATTCCGTCAAAAATGGATGAATAAAATAAATTGGAAAAGAAATTGATTTTGTAAAGTTTTTCGACGGAATATGGATTCCGTCGAAAATGGATGAAAAAAATAAATGCAAAAGAAATTGATTTTGTGAAGTTTTTCGACGGAAAATGGATTCCGTAGAAGATTTTTGATGGAAAATGGATTCCGTCAAAGATTTTTGACGGAAAATGAATTCCGTCGAAAATGGATGAATAAAATAAATGAAAAAGAAATTGATTTTTTGAAGTTTTTCGACGGAAAATGAATTCCGTCGAAAACGGATGAATAAGATAAATGGAAAAGAAATTCAATTTGTGAAGTTTTTTGACGGAAAACGGATTCCGTCGAAAACGGATGAATAAAATAAATGCAAAAGAAATTGATTTTGTGTGTTTTTCGAAGGAAAATGGATTCCGTTGAAAACGGATGAATAAAATAAATGCAAAAGAAATTGATTTTGTCAAGTTTTTCGACGAAAAAGGAAATTCGTCGAAGATTTTTGACGGAAAACGAATTCAGTCAAAAACGGATGAATAAAATAAAATGCAAAAGAAATTGATTTTGTAAAGTTTTTTAACGGAAAATGAATTCCGTCGAAAATGAAGTTTATTGACGGAAAATGGATTCCGTAGAAGATTTTTGATGGAAAGTGGATTCTGTCGATGATTTTTTATGGAAAATGAATTCCTTCGAAACGGATGAATAAAATAAATGCAAAAGAAATTGATTTTGTGAAGTTTTTCGACGGAAAATGGATTCCGTCGAAGATTTTTGACGGAAAATGAATCCGTCGAAAATGGATGAATAAAACAAATGCAAAAAAAATTGATTTTATGAAGTTTTTCAATGAAAAATGGATTCCGTAGAACATTTTTGACGAAAAATGGAATCCGTCGAACATTTTTGACGAAAAATGTATTCCGTCGAAAACGGATGAATAAAATAAATGCAAAAGAAATTGATTTTGTGAAGTTTTTCGACGAAAAAAAATTCCGTCGAAAACGGATGAATAAAATAAATGCAAAAGAAATTGTTTTGGTGTAGATTTTTGACGGAAAATAGATTCCGTCGAAGATTTTTGACGGAAAATGAATTCCATCGAAAACAGATGAATAAAATAAATGCAAAAGAAATTGATTTTGTGAAGTTTTTCGACGGAAAATGGATTCGGTCCAAGATTTTTGACGGAAAATGTATTTCGTCGAAAACGGATGAATAAAATAAATGCAAAAGAAATTGATTTTGTGAAGTTTTTCGATGGAAAAAGAATTGCGTCGAAAACGGATTAATAAAATAAATGCAAAAGAAATTGATTTTTTGAAGTTTTTTGACGGAAAATGGATTTCGCAAAAGATTTTTGATGGAAAATGGATTCCGTCGAAGATTTTTGACAGAAAATGAATTCCGTCGAAAACGGATGAATAAAATAAATGCAAAAGAAATTGATTTTGTGAAGTTTTTCGACGGAAAATGGATTCCGTCGAAGATTTTTGACGGAAAACGAATACCGTCAAAAATGGATGAATAAAATAAATGAAAAAGAAATTGATTTTGTGAAGTTTTTCGACGGAAAACAGATTCCGTCGAAAATGGATGAATAAAATAAATGCAAAAGAAATTGATTTTATGAAGTTTTTCGACGAAAAATGTATTCCGTTGAAGATTTTTGACGGATAATGAATTCCGTCGAAAATGGATGAATAAAATAAATGCAAAAGAAATTGATTTTATGAAGTTTTTCGACGTAAAATCTATTCCGTCGAAAACGGATTAATGAAATAAATGCAAAAGAAATTGATTTTGTGAAGATTTTTAACGGAAAATGAATTCCGTCGAAAATGATGTTTTTCGACGGAAAATGGGTTCCGTAGAAGATTTTTGATGGAAAATGGATTCCGTCGAAGATTTTTGACGAAAAATGTATTCCGTCAAAAACGGATGAATAAAATAAATCCAAAAGAAATTGATTTTGTGAAGTTTTTCGACGGAAAATGGATTCCGTCGAAGATTTTTGACGAAAAATGGATTCCGTCGAAAACGGATGAATAAAATAAATGCAAAAGAAATTGATTTTGTGAAGTTTTTCGACGGAAAATGGATTCCATAGAAGATTTTTGACGGAAAATGAATTCCATCGAAAATGGATGAATAAAATAAATGCAAGAGAAATTGATTTTGTGAAGTTTTTGGACAGAAAATGGATTCCGTCGAAGATTTTTGACGGAAAATGAATTTCGTCGAAAACGGATGAAAAAAATAAATGCAAAAGAAATTGATTTTGTGAAGTTTTTCGACGGAAAAAGAATTGCGTCGAAAACGGATTAATAAAATAAATGAAAAAGAAATTGATTTTTTGGAGTTTTTCGATGGAAAATGGATTTCGTAGAAGATTTTTGATGGAAAATGGATTTCGTAGAAGATTTTTGATGGAAAATGGATTCCGTCGAAGATTTTTGAAGGAAAATGAATTCCGTCGAAAACGGATGAATAAAATAAATGCAAAAGAAATTGATTTTGTGAAGTTTTTCGACGGAAAACGGATTCGGTCGAAGATTTTTGACGGAAAATGAATTCCGTCAAAAATGGATGAATAAAATAAATGCAAAAGAAATTGATTTTGTGAAATTTTTCGACGGAAAACAAATTCCGTCGAAAACGGATGAATAAAATAAATGCAAAAGAAATTGATTTTTTGAAGTTTTTCGACGGAAAATGGATTCCGTAGAAGATTTTTGATGGAAAATGAATTCTATCGAAAATGGATGAATAAAATAAATGCAAAAGAAATTGATTTTGTGAAGTTTTTCGACAGAAAATGGATTCTGTCGAAGATTTTTGACGGAAAATGTATTCCGTCGAAAACGGATGAATAAAATAAATGCAAAAGAAATTGATTTTGTGAAGTTTTTCGACGAAAAAAGAATTGCGTCGAAAACGGATTAATAATATAAATGCAAAAAAAATTGATTTTTTGGAGTTTTTCGATGGAAATGGATTTCGTAGAAGATTTTTGATGGAAAATGGATTCCGTCGAAGATTTTGGACGAAAAATGAATTCCGTCGAAAACGGATGAATAAAATAAATGCAAAAGAAATTGATTTTGTGATGTTTTTCGACGGAAAATGGATTCCGTCGAAGATTTTTGACGGAAAATGAATTCCGTCAAAAATGGATGAATAAAATAAATGCAAAAGAAAGAGATTTTACGAAGTTTTTCGACGAAAATGGATTCCGTCGAAGATTTTGACGAAAAATGTATTCCGTCGAAAACGGATTAATAAAATAAATGCAAAAGAAAATAATTTTGTGAAGTTTTTCGACAGAAAACAAATTCCGTCGAAAACGGATGAATAAAAAAAATGCAAAAGAAATTGATTTTATGAAGTTTTTCGACGGAAAATGGATTCCGTCGAAGATTTTTGACGGAAAATGCATTCCGTCGAAAACAGATGAATAAAATAAAAGCAAAAGAAATTGATTTTGTGAAGTTTTTCGACAGAAAAAGAATTGAGTTGAAAACGGATTAATAAAAGAAATGCAAAAGAAATTGATTTTTTGGAGTTTTTCGACGGAAAATGGATTTCGTAGAAGATTTTTGATGGAAAATGGATTCCGTCGAAGATTTTTGACGGAAAATGAATTCCGTCGAAAACGGATGAATAAAATAAATGCAAAAGAAATTAATTTTGTTAAGTTTTTTTGACGGAAATTGGATTCCGTCGAAAATGGATGAATAAAATAAATGCAAAAGAAATTGAATTTATGAAGTTTTTCGACGAAAATGGATTCCGTCGAAGATTTTTGACAAAAAGGGTATTCCGTCGAAAACGGATGAATAAAATAAATGCAAAAGAAATTGATTTTGTGAAGTTTTTCGACGTAAAACAAATTGCGTCGAAAACGGATGAATAAAATAAATGCAAAAGAAATTGATTTTGTGAAGTTTTTCAACGGAAAATGCATTCCGTAGAAGATTTTTGACGGAAAATGGATTTCGTCGAAGATTTTCGACGGAAAATGAATTCCATCGAAAACGGATGAATAAAATAAAGTCAAAAGAAATTGATTTTGTGAAGTTTTTCGACGGAAAACAAATTCTGTCAAAACCGGATGAATAAAATAAATGCAAAAGAAATTGATTTTGTGAAGTTTTTCGACGGAAAATGGATTCCGTAGAAGATTTTTGACGGAAAATGAATTCCATCGAAAATGGATGAATAAAATAAATGCAAAAGAAATTGATTTTGTGAAGTTTTTGGACAGAAAATGAATTCCGTCGAAGATTTTGGACGAAAAATGTATTCCGTCGAAAACGGATGAATAAAATAAATGCAAAAGAAATTGATTTTGTGAAGTTTTTCGATGGAAAAAGAATTGCGTCGAAAACGGATTAATAAAATAAATGAAAAAGAAATTGATTTTTTGGAGTTTTTCGATGGAAAATGGATTTCGTAGAAGGTTTTTGATGAAAAATGGATTCCGTCGAAGATTTTTGACGGAAAATGAATTCCGTCGAAAACAGATTAATAAAATAAATGCAAAAGAAATTGATTTTGTGAAGTTTTTCGACGGAAAACGGATTCCGTCGAAGATTTTTGAAGGAAAATTAATTCCGTCAAAAATGGATGAATAAAATAAATGCAAAAGAAATTGATTTTACGAAGTTTTTCGATGAAAATGGATTCCGTCGAAGATTTTGAAGAAAAATGTATTCCGTCGAAAACGGATGAATAAAATAAATGCAAAGGAAAATAATTTTGGGAAGTTTTTTATAACACCTCGGAAAATTAAATGTGAATTTATGTGATAAAATATGGGTTTAAAAGGGAAGGATTAGTGAAAATCAGAGAATTAGGGCCAAAATGGGCTAAAAGGGCAAAATGGTAATTTGCCAAGAACGTAAACCGAGGCATGAAAAATGGAGTTAGAGATTTAATATGACAAAAATAATGCTGGAAATGGAATCAGAACGGAAAATTGAGTGAATAGGCAAATTTGAGAAAAATTGATGAATAGTGATTTTTAAGTGTTAAATACTGCGGTACGAGTGTACCGATAAGTGTGAAATTTTTATGAGTATTTTGAGGAAAGAAAAATATGATATGGACTGGAAAAATATGTAGATTAGGAATTTGTGATCATAATTTTTATCGGGATTAAAGTTAGATCGCGTGTGGGACCCGTGTGACCGAAGTCACTTGGCCCCACCCTCTTTTTCTTCTTTCTTCCTTCTTTTTCTTCTCCTCATCCGCGCGCCCTCCCGTGCAAAAAGAAAGAACAAACACCATTTCTCTCCATTCTTCCCATTTCGTCATTTCTTCACCGAATCGCTTGATTCCGGTGTTGAAATCTATTGTAAACAACCTTCTAGATCCATTGGTAACACTTAGAAGCCATGAAACCACCTCCATTGCTGCGTTTTGGGACTGTACAGATCCGAACCATGTTGGGTTCTTGGAGTTTTTGAGGGTTTTGGATCTCCTTTGGATTGATGGAGCCTTGGTGGTGTTCCTACACTAGATGGTGAGTATATTTGTGGTACTTTTGTGGTTGATTTTGTAGATCTAGAAATTATGCTTTGAATCTTTAATCTTAGATGTGTGATGATAGAGAGCTCAAATGGAAAAATTCTATTAGATGAAAATGCCTTAGAATGATGCATGAAAGCTAGAAATGCTACGACAAATTTTGGTGAAAAAGTTGGATTTTTAACTTAGGAAATTTTGGGTTGAGTTCATAACTTGGTGAAATTGGCATGTGGAGAAATTGAATAATTGAATGATGAACCATTGGTATAGGTTGATAATGAGATTACATGATTAGTATGAGTGTTAAAATGAATTGAAAACCTTGTAGAACCAATCTTTGAGGAATTCGAACCATAGGGTGGTTTGGAGGAAAAATGATGTAAAGGTTGGGAATTTGATGGAATATGATATAAAAATGATGTTTAAATGGAGGATGGTATAGTGTGATATAGTGGAGTGAGAAAAAAGAATGTGTGATTCATGATATAATTGGTAATTTGGTCTATAAAAGAGATTGAAGTAAAATGAATGATTATTTGAGATTTAATGTTTGATTTGAAAATGTATTGATAATCATGTTGTGGATTATCTAGGTTGCCTCTTTTGGACGCTTTGGAAGCGGGTAAGCTTGGAGCTTACGTTTGGAGCATGGGCTCGGTATTGAGGTAACCTTTGGAACTGGGGTTTAGCCCTTGTGTGCTCCACCACACCTAGTGGAAGGTTGTGGTTGGATTATGTGATTATGGCATTGTGTGATTGTGTGCTTGTATGCATATTGCTTGGATTTTATGAAAATTGTTTGGTCACTGGCCAGTTGACGTGTGTGGAGTTTGGACATCCGCTGGATCATTTCGTGACGGAATGCCAGTTGGAATGTGCCATGGAGTCGACTCTGGGAGCGACGCCAGGATGATCCAAACGGGGACGTCCGCCGGATAGGGCTCATGAGGAGTTCCGGTTGGGTATTGCCATGGAGTCTTCTCAACCATGGGAGAGGCGCCAGGACTGTCTCGGGAGTTATATGATGGAGTCCTTGAACATGAATCCATGAGTGGATGTTCTTGGGTTGTCTCCAGTTGGTGGGTGATATTGTATTACATGCATATTATATGATGTTGTATTTGCACATTGAGTGAGCCATGGGGTGGAGAAACCTCCAGGGCCCTTGGTTTACTGAGATATATTTATATATCTCACCCCGTGTTTTGGGGCATCATTTCAGGTCAGGTTGTGCCTGGAAGAGTGGAGCATGAGGTGCATATTGGAGACACAGCATGTTGAGGACTTGGTTGGGACACACATTGCATATGATTTATGCTTTAGACTTAGATCATGAACTTGTGCATGTTGAAAATGCCATGCCTTGTATGTCATGACTATATGTTGAATCCTTTCATTTGATGTACATGTAGGACTTTAGTATCTATTGTATATTTGAGTGAGCATGGGACTTGTCCATTGCCACATTCATTATAAGTGAAGCCTTGGCAAAAGATGTTGTAAAATGGTCCATATTTGATGTAAAATGGCCATTATGTTAAAGATTTTGTATATGATACTTAATTGAATGAAAATGCATGTTTGAAGGGCTTAGAGCCTAAATTATAGTATGTTTAAGTGTTGTGTGGAGTACTAAGAGGTTAGGGATGGATTACACAACCCTTCTTGGGCTTAAAATGCTGTAATCTGTCACTTTTACTGCATAGTAATCGATTACCCAAGCATGGTAATCGATTACCATGCAACAGGGGACGAAATTTGGCTACTGTCTTCACTGGTAATCGATTACTGAGGCTTGGTAATCGATTACCATGTGAGGTAATCGATTACCCAAGGTTGGTAATCGATTACCAGAACAGAGGATTTGAAAAATTGGCTACTGCCTCATTTTTGACAGGTGGTAATCGATTACCACCCACTGGTAATCGATTACCACAGTGAAAATTTTGAAAATTTAAGTTTTTCTAGACTAAAAGAAAGGGGTTTAACTTGATGGGTAGAACTCCACATGGTACGTGGTTTGAAACCACGCGTAACTAATGTAAAGGGGTAGAACTTGGTAAGATATGAAACTAAGTTGATGGGTTTAAATGAGTTGAATAAAAGGAAGGAGTAGAGGTGTTGTTAAGCTGAATGCTTCCGCGTATTGCATTTACAATTATGGTGTTGTTTTAATTGATTACGGAAAAGGTAATGGTTATAAAAAGGAATATGATAAAAAGAAAAAGTTTACCCGTAATTTAATTAATCCAATTACTGTGATTGTAACTGCGCTTAATATCATAATCAATGTTAACAATACCGGTACGTAACGGGCTGTTACATTTTATGGTATCAGAGCAGTTTCTTTAGGGAACTCTGATGATTGTGTAATTGAGGTGAGTGCTGTATAGTTGTACGTCGACTCTTATTGACTGCTACACATGTGATTCCTTAGTTTGGGCCTGATCAACCCTTTTCTTTGTGTTCAATGTGTGGTCAGTATAAGATGCCTTCGTGACAACCCTGGAGCACCAATGCCAGTCCTTAGGCTGTGGTGGTGGGTGCAGTGATGACTGCTCCACGGATGGATATGTTAGTAAGTGAATTTGGTGTGATTGAGGACTTAGTGAGAATAAATTGTGATACTGTCATTGAGGACTTAGTGAGAATGAATTGATATAAGATTTTTAACCACTTGGGGTAGAATGCTACCATAGTTGGATGTGTGGCCTTGTGGTGAGTAAGTGTGACCGATTTGAATTGATATTATGATGATGATGTTGGTATGTCTTCCCAAGTTATACGGGAGTTAGAATAATCGAGTATATGTGGAATTAGTGGTATATCTTTGAGGTGGTAGGGGAATTGAAACCCCGATGAATTTGTGAAAAACTTGAAAATGAGTGACTATGTGTAATGCTGGATACCTTAGGGTAAAGTATAAGGTTATAAGACCCTTGATGAGGGCATGTACTTGGATGACTTAATATGCTTGAATGTAGAAGTAAATTGAATTTGAATTTTTGATTGAGGATTGTGAGTAACATAAAAGAACTATGGAAATGACGTGTGGGATAATTCAGCATTGAAATTGGGACTTTAGTCCATGATGAGTTAATGTTGGCTTAATCTAAGTGAGGATATCATATGTACAAAAAGTAAAATATAAGAAGTTGAGGAAATTGCCATGTATGGCATTGGATGAAATTGATTGAAAGTATGAGAGTCCATAAGTTAGAGATGGTTGGACTTGACAAATGTGAGGTGAGAAAATATAACTGAGTGTGGTGTAGTAATGGTGCTGATTGGCTTCCACAATGTTGTGTAGCATTGAAATGTGGATGATGTGGCCTAACTGTATGTGGATAGTAATCCTGTGATGGCTAAGTGCTAATATGTAAATAAGTATATATATATATATATATATATATATGTTTTGTGAAGGCCGGGGTGCCTAAATGTATATATATATGTTTTGTGAAGGCCGGGGTGCCTATATGTATATTTGTGTTGTTTTTGAGTTAGTAAACTCTGTGGTAAAAGAAAAAAATTATTTTTTTTTTGGTGAAAGAGTAATAATGTAAGTGAAATTCCCTATGATGGGAAATGTTGGAAGAGATTGTCTCTTTGGAGTGTCATTGGATGCTCAATGTGGTATGGGATTCGTGATGGAGTCCCGGTGTGCAAGTTATACCATGGCACACACGTTGTTAATAATGTGACAATTAATATTGTCCTGGGTTTCCCCTTGTGGATTGAATCCTAAGAGTTGTTGCTCTTGGAAGTCCCAGGCGAGCGCTGCTCGAAATTGGAATTTATCTGGTGGTCCTGATGCACTGAATGCATGGACGGTTAAATGAGGGCACTCTTGGTGTCATGGTGAAATATTGAGATGAAAAGTGAAGTTATTTTACTGAAGTGGATCTTCTACAGTTTGAGCATGGTTGCTATGAGTCATGATGGACAACGGATCAGGACTGTACCAAATATGGGTACTATTAAGAATTGAAAATTATGTGTTAAAGAATGAGAAAGATGATGGAATCATGTGAGGATGATTATGCTATGGACTAAGACTAATGACTAGTCAAGTGAATGAGTAGAATGTTGAGAAAAGAACCATATTGGAAAATTATTGTGGATGGTGCAAAAGTAGGATATATCTAGTATACCATTAGGTATCTATATAAGACTCTGTTTGCCGTTATATACGGATTTGATGTGAATGTGTTTATCTTTGTGTGGCTTATATGCCTGGGTTATGTTGCTATCTCCGTATGGATTATGTTCCCGGAGATTATTATTATCTTGTATAAGTAATGTAGTGTGAGGTAGAACCTTGAGTTAGTTGGACTGTTAGTACAGCCGTTGGCATGTTACCTCTTCTTGCGTGAATTATAAGGACAGATTCTCTGATTGGTGGGGCATTGCACCTGGGGCCCTTAGGACAGCAAGAGCTCGAGGGGTTAAACCTAAGGATGTTCTTACCCATTGCATTAGAGGATTGTATCTTGTGAGGAACGCAAGAGGTGAATTTGGATAACTGTGAGTGAACAGTAATATGCCTAATATGATGAAATGTGAGAAGTGCCATGAGATGGCAGTTTGAATTATAAGATTGAGCACTCGGAGACGTGCATGAGTGTATACCAAGTGTGGTAGTATGAATTATGGTTTTACAGAAATTGTGAAATGAAGTATTGGATTGTTACCCTATGTGAAGGGAATGGAAAATTGATTAGTGATGATGGAATGAGTCAAAGTTTTATGGAAAGGCTTGTGATGGTGAGATGCTAAGCTAAGTTGGTGGCCTGAGTGGCCAAGGATTTTGATAAGTGATAAATTGCGAAGTAGCCAAGTGAGAAGGTGTGATACTAGTTGTTAAATAGAATGGTATTGGTGAAATAAAAGGTTGATATCTTTACCCTGGTGATTGAGTTACGGATGGAGTTGTATAGATGTAAACTGTAGTGAGAGATGTGTTGAAAATACACAATGTTGATGTTGTTTGTGGCTAGGTATCAAGAGATACGATTGAGTGTGCTATTGGTACTGTGAATAGTCCGAGAGACTTGTGTAACAGACGATATGAAATTATGAAAGTAATGACAAGGATGGATTTAGTTCCTAGTGGCATGATAAATAGGCCTTTAAGGTCCCTATGTGATGGGACAGATATGAGAAAGAGATGATACGTAACCTCGGAATGAGGCATACTAGTGGAATGAAATGATAATGAAAGTGAGGTGTATTGAATGAAATGATAATGAAGGTGAGGTGTGTAGAATGAAACACATGTGGAATTGATAACAAGAGTATGGAACGGTAATTAAAGAGAATGGTTAGTTGAAATCTTAGGCATGTTGCCTTTAATGTGAGAAATCAATGATGACCTATGTGTCAAGTCTGGAGATGGTTAGTTGAGATTGTAAGTGTGAGCTAGTGTATGAAAATTAATGAGTGAATTGATGGTTGAAGTCTTTGAAATGACTGATGTTAAGTATAAGTGTACTGTGTGGTCCATTGGGTACCAGTAAAAAGGTCTTGAGAAAGTGATTCGCCGTTGTGTTTTGGCGAGAGTTGGTAAACCTGTAGGTTTGGATTCAAAAGTTAAGCACAGAGATGGTGCTTGTTAAAGTAAAGTTTTGAGGTGAAATGGTACGTCGTAGGTTGAAAACATGAGAAAAGATAAATGTGTATATACGAATTGTGGCTAAGTGCCAAGATGGGGATTTATCCATCAGAAAATAAAAGTAGAGTAAGTGTGAACTAGATGATTACTCGGTGAATTGCACTGAGGGGCCGTGAGATTCTATAGCAGTGTTTAATGTGGAATAAGAAATGTGGAAAGATTGATGATGAGAGTTAATAATTAGTAGAAATCAAAAAGCAAAGAAAGATAATTGTGACTGTAATGTGTCAGTAAGTGACAGTTGCCGGTGTGGCATAGATTGAACAGAATGTGGAATGATCCTATAGGCATAGTTGTGATGTGTTAATTAGGTGGGAAAAACCTGCCAAGAGAAATATTGGGCTATATGTGTGAGGTAGCCGAACTTGTGAAGAGAAATTGAAAAGAATTTGAAAAGAAATTGAAAGAAATTGGCTTGGTAAAGCAGAGAAAGTGCACAACTGTGTGGTGCGCTCCGGTGGTTCACATGTGGTGTCACCGGTTGAGATTGGAATTGGGATGGACTTGAGGTCTCCCATTGGGCCTTTGAAAGGCAAGACTATTATGAAATGTGGCTGAAAGGCCAAAAGATAGAAATGTAAACAATTATGATGGTGTCCGCGCACTGATGGAGCTTCTTGGGTACGGGGGACTGAGATTCTCTGGCTGTATCCCGAGTTAGCATATATGCATAGTTGATTTTGCGGACAAAATTCCTAAAAGGTGGGGTGAATATAACACCTCGGAAAATTAAATGTGAATTTATGTGATAAAATATGGGTTTAAAAGGGAAGGATTAGTGAAAATCAGAGAATTAGGGCCAAAATGGGCTAAAAGGGCAAAATGGTAATTTGCCAAGAACGTAAACCGAGGCATGAAAAATGGAGTTAGAGATTTAATATGACAAAAATAATGCTGGAAATGGAATCAGAACGGAAAATTGAGTGAATAGGCAAATTTGAGAAAAATTGATGAATAGTGATTTTTAAGTGTTAAATACTGCGGTACGAGTGTACCGATAAGTGTGAAATTTTTATGAGTATTTTGAGGAAAGAAAAATATGATATGGACTGGAAAAATATGTAGATTAGGAATTTGTGATCATAATTTTTATCGGGATTAAAGTTAGATCGCGTGTGGGACCCGTGTGACCGAAGTCACTTGGCCCCACCCTCTTTTTCTTCTTTCTTCCTTCTTTTTCTTCTCCTCATCCGCGCGCCCTCCCCTGCAAAAAGAAAGAACAAACACCATTTCTCTCCATTCTTCCCATTTCGTCATTTCTTCACCGAATCGCTTGATTCCGGTGTTGAAATCTATTGTAAACAACCTTCTAGATCCATTGGTAACACTTAGAAGCCATGAAACCACCTCCATTGCTGCGTTTTGGGACTGTACAGATCCGAACCATGTTGGGTTCTTGGAGTTTTTGAGGGTTTTGGATCTCCTTTGGATTGATGGAGCCTTGGTGGTGTTCCTACACTAGATGGTGAGTATATTTGTGGTACTTTTGTGGTTGATTTTGTAGATCTAGAAATTATGCTTTGAATCTTTAATCTTAGATGTGTGATGATAGAGAGCTCAAATGGAAAAATGCTATTAGATGAAAATGCCTTAGAATGATGCATGAAAGCTAGAAATGCTACGATAAATTTTGGTGAAAAAGTTGGATTTTTAACTTAGGAAATTTTGGGTTGAGTTCATAACTTGGTGAAATTGGCATGTGGAGAAATTGAATAATTGAATGATGAACCATTGGTATAGGTTGATAATGAGATTACATGATTAGTGTGAGTGTTAAAATGAATTGAAAACCTTGTAGAACCAATCTTTGAGGAATTCGAACCATAGGGTGGTTTGGAGGAAAAATGATGTAAAGGTTGGGAATTTGATGGAATATGATATAAAAATGATGTTTAAATGGAGGATGGTATAGTGTGATATAGTGGAGTGAGAAAAAAGAATGTGTGATTCATGATATAATTGGTAATTTGGTCTATAAAAGAGATTGAAGTAAAATGAATGATTATTTGAGATTTAATGTTTGATTTGAAAATGTATTGATAATCATGTTGTGGATTATCTAGGTTGCCTCTTTTGGACGCTTTGGAAGCGGGTAAGCTTGGAGCTTACGTTTGGAGCATGGGCTCGGTATTGAGGTAACCTTTGGAACTGGGGTTTAGCCCTTGTGTGCTCCACCACACCTAGTGGAAGGTTGTGGTTGGATTATGTGATTATGGCATTGTGTGATTGTGTGCTTGTATGCATATTGCTTGGATTTTATGAAAATTGTTTGGTCACTGGCCAGTTGACGTGTGTGGAGTTTGGACATCCGCTGGATCATTTCGTGACGGAATGCCAGTTGGAATGTGCCATGGAGTCGACTCTGGGAGCGACGCCAGGATGATCCAAACGGGGACGTCCGCCGGATAGGGCTCATGAGGAGTTCCGGTTGGGTATTGCCATGGAGTCTTCTCAACCATGGGAGAGGCGCCAGGACTGTCTCGGGAGTTATATGATGGAGTCCTTGAACATGAATCCATGAGTGGATGTTCTTGGGTTGTCTCCAGTTGGTGGGTGATATTGTATTACATGCATATTATATGATGTTGTATTTGCACATTGAGTGAGCCATGGGGTGGAGAAACCTCCAGGGCCCTTGGTTTACTGAGATATATTTATATATCTCACCCCGTGTTTTGGGGCATCATTTCAGGTCAGGTTGTGCCTGGAAGAGTGGAGCATGAGGTGCATATTGGAGACACAGCATGTTGAGGACTTGGTTGGGACACACATTGCATATGATTTATGCTTTAGACTTAGATCATGAACTTGTGCATGTTGAAAATGCCATGCCTTGTATGTCATGACTATATGTTGAATCCTTTCATTTGATGTACATGTAGGACTTTAGTATCTATTGTATATTTGAGTGAGCATGGGACTTGTCCATTGCCACATTCATTATAAGTGAAGCCTTGGCAAAAGATGTTGTAAAATGGTCCATATTTGATGTAAAATGGCCATTATGTTAAAGATTTTGTATATGATACTTAATTGAATGAAAATGCATGTTTGAAGGGCTTAGAGCCTAAATTATAGTATGTTTAAGTGTTGTGTGGAGTACTAAGAGGTTAGGGATGGATTACACAACCCTTCTTGGGCTTAAAATGCTGTAATCTGTCACTTTTACTGCATAGTAATCGATTACCCAAGCATGGTAATCGATTACCATGCAACAGGGGACGAAATTTGGCTACTGTCTTCACTGGTAATCGATTACTGAGGCTTGGTAATCGATTACCATGTGAGGTAATCGATTACCCAAGGTTGGTAATCGATTACCAGAACAGAGGATTTGAAAAATTGGCTACTGCCTCATTTTTGACAGGTGGTAATCGATTACCACCCACTGGTAATCGATTACCACAGTGAAAATTTTGAAAATTTAAGTTTTTCTAGACTAAAAGAAAGGGGTTTAACTTGATGGGTAGAACTCCACATGGTACGTGGTTTGAAACCACGCGTAACTAATGTAAAGGGGTAGAACTTGGTAAGATATGAAACTAAGTTGATGGGTTTAAATGAGTTGAATAAAAGGAAGGAGTAGAGGTGTTGTTAAGCTGAATGCTTCCGCGTATTGCATTTACAATTATGGTGTTGTTTTAATTGATTACGGAAAAGGTAATGGTTATAAAAAGGAATATGATAAAAAGAAAAAGTTTACCCGTAATTTAATTAATCCAATTACTGTGATTGTAACTGCGCTTAATATCATAATCAATGTTAACAATACCGGTACGTAACGGGCTGTTACATTTTATGGTATCAGAGCAGTTTCTTTAGGGAACTCTGATGATTGTGTAATTGAGGTGAGTGCTGTATAGTTGTACGTCGACTCTTATTGACTGCTACACATGTGATTCCTTAGTTTGGGCCTGATCAACCCTTTTCTTTGTGTTCAATGTGTGGTCAGTATAAGATGCCTTCGTGACAACCCTGGAGCACCAATGCCAGTCCTTAGGCTGTGGTGGTGGGTGCAGTGATGACTGCTCCACGGATGGATATGTTAGTAAGTGAATTTGGTGTGATTGAGGACTTAGTGAGAATAAATTGTGATACTGTCATTGAGGACTTAGTGAGAATGAATTGATATAAGATTTTTAACCACTTGGGGTAGAATGCTACCATAGTTGGATGTGTGGCCTTGTGGTGAGTAAGTGTGACCGATTTGAATTGATATTATGATGATGATGTTGGTATGTCTTCCCAAGTTATACGGGAGTTAGAATAATCGAGTATATGTGGAATTAGTGGTATATCTTTGAGGTGGTAGGGGAATTGAAACCCCGATGAATTTGTGAAAAACTTGAAAATGAGTGACTATGTGTAATGCTGGATACCTTAGGGTAAAGTATAAGGTTATAAGACCCTTGATGAGGGCATGTACTTGGATGACTTAATATGCTTGAATGTAGAAGTAAATTGAATTTGAATTTTTGATTGAGGATTGTGAGTAACATAAAAGAACTATGGAAATGACGTGTGGGATAATTCAGCATTGAAATTGGGACTTTAGTCCATGATGAGTTAATGTTGGCTTAATCTAAGTGAGGATATCATATGTACAAAAAGTAAAATATAAGAAGTTGAGGAAATTGCCATGTATGGCATTGGATGAAATTGATTGAAAGTATGAGAGTCCATAAGTTAGAGATGGTTGGACTTGACAAATGTGAGGTGAGAAAATATAACTGAGTGTGGTGTAGTAATGGTGCTGATTGGCTTCCACAATGTTGTGTAGCATTGAAATGTGGATGATGTGGCCTAACTGTATGTGGATAGTAATCCTGTGATGGCTAAGTGCTAATATGTAAATAAGTATATATATATATATATGTTTTGTGAAGGCCGGGGTGCCTAAATGTATATATATATGTTTTGTGAAGGCCGGGGTGCCTATATGTATATTTGTGTTGTTTTTGAGTTAGTAAACTCTGTGGTAAAAGAAAAAAATTATTTTTTTTTTGGTGAAAGAGTAATAATGTAAGTGAAATTCCCTATGATGGGAAATGTTGGAAGAGATTGTCTCTTTGGAGTGTCATTGGATGCTCAATGTGGTATGGGATTCGTGATGGAGTCCCGGTGTGCAAGTTATACCATGGCACACACGTTGTTAATAATGTGACAATTAATATTGTCCTGGGTTTCCCCTTGTGGATTGAATCCTAAGAGTTGTTGCTCTTGGAAGTCCCAGGCGAGCGCTGCTCGAAATTGGAATTTATCTGGTGGTCCTGATGCACTGAATGCATGGACGGTTAAATGAGGGCACTCTTGGTGTCATGGTGAAATATTGAGATGAAAAGTGAAGTTATTTTACTGAAGTGGATCTTCTACAGTTTGAGCATGGTTGCTATGAGTCATGATGGACAACGGATCAGGACTGTACCAAATATGGGTACTATTAAGAATTGAAAATTATGTGTTAAAGAATGAGAAAGATGATGGAATCATGTGAGGATGATTATGCTATGGACTAAGACTAATGACTAGTCAAGTGAATGAGTAGAATGTTGAGAAAAGAACCATATTGGAAAATTATTGTGGATGGTGCAAAAGTAGGATATATCTAGTATACCATTAGGTATCTATATAAGACTCTGTTTGCCGTTATATACGGATTTGATGTGAATGTGTTTATCTTTGTGTGGCTTATATGCCTGGGTTATGTTGCTATCTCCGTATGGATTATGTTCCCGGAGATTATTATTATCTTGTATAAGTAATGTAGTGTGAGGTAGAACCTTGAGTTAGTTGGACTGTTAGTACAGCCGTTGGCATGTTACCTCTTCTTGCGTGAATTATAAGGACAGATTCTCTGATTGGTGGGGCATTGCACCTGGGGCCCTTAGGACAGCAAGAGCTCGAGGGGTTAAACCTAAGGATGTTCTTACCCATTGCATTAGAGGATTGTATCTTGTGAGGAACGCAAGAGGTGAATTTGGATAACTGTGAGTGAACAGTAATATGCCTAATATGATGAAATGTGAGAAGTGCCATGAGATGGCAGTTTGAATTATAAGATTGAGCACTCGGAGACGTGCATGAGTGTATACCAAGTGTGGTAGTATGAATTATGGTTTTACAGAAATTGTGAAATGAAGTATTGGATTGTTACCCTATGTGAAGGGAATGGAAAATTGATTAGTGATGATGGAATGAGTCAAAGTTTTATGGAAAGGCTTGTGATGGTGAGATGCTAAGCTAAGTTGGTGGCCTGAGTGGCCAAGGATTTTGATAAGTGATAAATTGCGAAGTAGCCAAGTGAGAAGGTGTGATACTAGTTGTTAAATAGAATGGTATTGGTGAAATAAAAGGTTGATATCTTTACCCTGGTGATTGAGTTACGGATGGAGTTGTATAGATGTAAACTGTAGTGAGAGATGTGTTGAAAATACACAATGTTGATGTTGTTTGTGGCTAGGTATCAAGAGATACGATTGAGTGTGCTATTGGTACTGTGAATAGTCCGAGAGACTTGTGTAACAGACGATATGAAATTATGAAAGTAATGACAAGGATGGATTTAGTTCCTAGTGGCATGATAAATAGGCCTTTAAGGTCCCTATGTGATGGGACAGATATGAGAAAGAGATGATACGTAACCTCGGAATGAGGCATACTAGTGGAATGAAATGATAATGAAAGTGAGGTGTATTGAATGAAATGATAATGAAGGTGAGGTGTGTAGAATGAAACACATGTGGAATTGATAACAAGAGTATGGAACGGTAATTAAAGAGAATGGTTAGTTGAAATCTTAGGCATGTTGCCTTTAATGTGAGAAATCAATGATGACCTATGTGTCAAGTCTGGAGATGGTTAGTTGAGATTGTAAGTGTGAGCTAGTGTATGAAAATTAATGAGTGAATTGATGGTTGAAGTCTTTGAAATGACTGATGTTAAGTATAAGTGTACTGTGTGGTCCATTGGGTACCAGTAAAAAGGTCTTGAGAAAGTGATTCGCCGTTGTGTTTTGGCGAGAGTTGGTAAACCTGTAGGTTTGGATTCAAAAGTTAAGCACAGAGATGGTGCTTGTTAAAGTAAAGTTTTGAGGTGAAATGGTACGTCGTAGGTTGAAAACATGAGAAAAGATAAATGTGTATATACGAATTGTGGCTAAGTGCCAAGATGGGGATTTATCCATCAGAAAATAAAAGTAGAGTAAGTGTGAACTAGATGATTACTCGGTGAATTGCACTGAGGGGCCGTGAGATTCTATAGCAGTGTTTAATGTGGAATAAGAAATGTGGAAAGATTGATGATGAGAGTTAATAATTAGTAGAAATCAAAAAGCAAAGAAAGATAATTGTGACTGTAATGTGTCAGTAAGTGACAGTTGCCGGTGTGGCATAGATTGAACAGAATGTGGAATGATCCTATAGGCATAGTTGTGATGTGTTAATTAGGTGGGAAAAACCTGCCAAGAGAAATATTGGGCTATATGTGTGAGGTAGCCGAACTTGTGAAGAGAAATTGAAAAGAATTTGAAAAGAAATTGAAAGAAATTGGCTTGGTAAAGCAGAGAAAGTGCACAACTGTGTGGTGCGCTCCGGTGGTTCACATGTGGTGTCACCGGTTGAGATTGGAATTGGGATGGACTTGAGGTCTCCCATTGGGCCTTTGAAAGGCAAGACTATTATGAAATGTGGCTGAAAGGCCAAAAGATAGAAATGTAAACAATTATGATGGTGTCCGCGCACTGATGGAGCTTCTTGGGTACGGGGGACTGAGATTCTCTGGCTGTATCCCGAGTTAGCATATATGCATAGTTGATTTTGCGGACAAAATTCCTAAAAGGTGGGGTGAATATAACACCTCGGAAAATTAAATGTGAATTTATGTGATAAAATATGGGTTTAAAAGGGAAGGATTAGTGAAAATCAGAGAATTAGGGCCAAAATGGGCTAAAAGGGCAAAATGGTAATTTGCCAAGAACGTAAACCGAGGCATGAAAAATGGAGTTAGAGATTTAATATGACAAAAATAATGCTGGAAATGGAATCAGAACGGAAAATTGAGTGAATAGGCAAATTTGAGAAAAATTGATGAATAGTGATTTTTAAGTGTTAAATACTGCGGTACGAGTGTACCGATAAGTGTGAAATTTTTATGAGTATTTTGAGGAAAGAAAAATATGATATGGACTGGAAAAATATGTAGATTAGGAATTTGTGATCATAATTTTTATCGGGATTAAAGTTAGATCGCGTGTGGGACCCGTGTGACCGAAGTCACTTGGCCCCACCCTCTTTTTCTTCTTTCTTCCTTCTTTTTCTTCTCCTCATCCGCGCGCCCTCCCCTGCAAAAAGAAAGAACAAACACCATTTCTCTCCATTCTTCCCATTTCGTCATTTCTTCACCGAATCGCTTGATTCCGGTGTTGAAATCTATTGTAAACAACCTTCTAGATCCATTGGTAACACTTAGAAGCCATGAAACCACCTCCATTGCTGCGTTTTGGGACTGTACAGATCCGAACCATGTTGGGTTCTTGGAGTTTTTGAGGGTTTTGGATCTCCTTTGGATTGATGGAGCCTTGGTGGTGTTCCTACACTAGATGGTGAGTATATTTGTGGTACTTTTGTGGTTGATTTTGTAGATCTAGAAATTATGCTTTGAATCTTTAATCTTAGATGTGTGATGATAGAGAGCTCAAATGGAAAAATGCTATTAGATGAAAATGCCTTAGAATGATGCATGAAAGCTAGAAATGCTACGATAAATTTTGGTGAAAAAGTTGGATTTTTAACTTAGGAAATTTTGGGTTGAGTTCATAACTTGGTGAAATTGGCATGTGGAGAAATTGAATAATTGAATGATGAACCATTGGTATAGGTTGATAATGAGATTACATGATTAGTGTGAGTGTTAAAATGAATTGAAAACCTTGTAGAACCAATCTTTGAGGAATTCGAACCATAGGGTGGTTTGGAGGAAAAATGATGTAAAGGTTGGGAATTTGATGGAATATGATATAAAAATGATGTTTAAATGGAGGATGGTATAGTGTGATATAGTGGAGTGAGAAAAAAGAATGTGTGATTCATGATATAATTGGTAATTTGGTCTATAAAAGAGATTGAAGTAAAATGAATGATTATTTGAGATTTAATGTTTGATTTGAAAATGTATTGATAATCATGTTGTGGATTATCTAGGTTGCCTCTTTTGGACGCTTTGGAAGCGGGTAAGCTTGGAGCTTACGTTTGGAGCATGGGCTCGGTATTGAGGTAACCTTTGGAACTGGGGTTTAGCCCTTGTGTGCTCCACCACACCTAGTGGAAGGTTGTGGTTGGATTATGTGATTATGGCATTGTGTGATTGTGTGCTTGTATGCATATTGCTTGGATTTTATGAAAATTGTTTGGTCACTGGCCAGTTGACGTGTGTGGAGTTTGGACATCCGCTGGATCATTTCGTGACGGAATGCCAGTTGGAATGTGCCATGGAGTCGACTCTGGGAGCGACGCCAGGATGATCCAAACGGGGACGTCCGCCGGATAGGGCTCATGAGGAGTTCCGGTTGGGTATTGCCATGGAGTCTTCTCAACCATGGGAGAGGCGCCAGGACTGTCTCGGGAGTTATATGATGGAGTCCTTGAACATGAATCCATGAGTGGATGTTCTTGGGTTGTCTCCAGTTGGTGGGTGATATTGTATTACATGCATATTATATGATGTTGTATTTGCACATTGAGTGAGCCATGGGGTGGAGAAACCTCCAGGGCCCTTGGTTTACTGAGATATATTTATATATCTCACCCCGTGTTTTGGGGCATCATTTCAGGTCAGGTTGTGCCTGGAAGAGTGGAGCATGAGGTGCATATTGGAGACACAGCATGTTGAGGACTTGGTTGGGACACACATTGCATATGATTTATGCTTTAGACTTAGATCATGAACTTGTGCATGTTGAAAATGCCATGCCTTGTATGTCATGACTATATGTTGAATCCTTTCATTTGATGTACATGTAGGACTTTAGTATCTATTGTATATTTGAGTGAGCATGGGACTTGTCCATTGCCACATTCATTATAAGTGAAGCCTTGGCAAAAGATGTTGTAAAATGGTCCATATTTGATGTAAAATGGCCATTATGTTAAAGATTTTGTATATGATACTTAATTGAATGAAAATGCATGTTTGAAGGGCTTAGAGCCTAAATTATAGTATGTTTAAGTGTTGTGTGGAGTACTAAGAGGTTAGGGATGGATTACACAACCCTTCTTGGGCTTAAAATGCTGTAATCTGTCACTTTTACTGCATAGTAATCGATTACCCAAGCATGGTAATCGATTACCATGCAACAGGGGACGAAATTTGGCTACTGTCTTCACTGGTAATCGATTACTGAGGCTTGGTAATCGATTACCATGTGAGGTAATCGATTACCCAAGGTTGGTAATCGATTACCAGAACAGAGGATTTGAAAAATTGGCTACTGCCTCATTTTTGACAGGTGGTAATCGATTACCACCCACTGGTAATCGATTACCACAGTGAAAATTTTGAAAATTTAAGTTTTTCTAGACTAAAAGAAAGGGGTTTTACTTGATGGGTAGAACTCCACATGGTACGTGGTTTGAAACCACGCGTAACTAATGTAAAGGGGTAGAACTTGGTAATGAAACTAAGTTGATGGGTTTAAGATATGAAACTAAGTTGATGGGTTTAAATGAGTTGAATAAAAGGAAGGAGTAGAGGTGTTGTTAAGCTGAATGCTTCCGCGTATTGCATTTACAATTATGGTGTTGTTTTAATTGATTACGGAAAAGGTAATGGTTATAAAAAGGAATATGATAAAAAGAAAAAGTTTACCCGTAATTTAATTAATCCAATTACTGTGAGATCTCATCACAGATACTCAAGAGATACCTATTCTATTCCAAGGGGTTTATCCAGTTCTTCATATAATATTAACAGTAATATCGAGACACAATATGAAACTGAATAAATAGTGCTTACATTTATTTGCGACAAACAAAGTTCTACATCTAGTGTCCTTTATTTAATCAAAAGATTGTCTCTAGGACACCCATATGCTAACAAGCTCCCACTTGGCCTAGAGCCAATCAGACCTAAGTCGTATGCCCAAAGCCTCATAATGACTATCATGTTTTCTCTGAGAAACAGCCTTTGTCAGAGAATCGGCCAGGTTATCGTCTGTGGGAACATAATCCATTTTTACATCATTCCTATCAATGATTTCTCTAATCAAATGATATCTGCGGAGCACGTGTTTAGATCTTTGATGAGACCTAGGTTCCTTTGACTGCGCAATGGCTCCAGTGTTGTCGCAAAGCAACTGTATGGGCTCATCCACGCTTGGAACCACCCTTAGTTCATTTACGAACTTCTTGATCCACACTGCCTCCTTAGCTGCTTCTGAAGCAGCTATGTATTCAGCCTCTGTCGTTGAGTCTGCTGTTGTCTCCTGCTTGGAACTTTTCCAAGACACTGCCCCACCATTTAAGGTGAATACGAATCCTGACTGTGACTTGCAGTCATCTTTGTCACTCTGAAAGCTGGCATCAGTGAACCCTTTCACTGTTAACTCATTAACCCCACCATAGACCAGAAACGCATCCTTAGTTCTTCTTAAGTATTTAAGGATGGTTTTGACTGTCGTCCAGTGACCCTCTCCAGGGTCTGACTGGTATCTGCTCGTAATGCTTAAAGCATATGAGACATCTGGTCTCGTACATATCATGGCATACATGATGGATCCAATAGTCGAAGCATATGGAATTCCACTCATGCGATCCTTCTCAGGCTGTGACTTAGGACACATAGCCCTTGACAGGTGTACCCCATGACTGACAGGAAGAAAACCCCTTTTCGACCTTCCATGCTAAACCTCTTTAGCATCTTGTCAACGTACGTGGATTGAGATAAACCCAGCAGCCTCTTGGATCTATCTCTATAGATCTTTATACCAAGTATAAAGGCTGCCTCTCTCAAATCCTTCATGGTAAAGTTTTCTGAAAGCCACTCTTTCGTTATTTTTAATGTGGGGATGTCATTTCCTATTAGCAATATGTCATCTACATAAAGCACTAGGAAGACGACATTACTCCCACTTACCTTTCTGTAAACACAAGGTTCATCCTCGTTCTTGATAAAACCGTTACTCTTAACGACTTCATCAAAACGTATATTCCAACTCCTTGATGCTTGCTTTAGCCCATATATTGACCTTTGTAGTTTGCATACCATATGCTCCTGATCTTTGTTTTCAAAGCCTTCAGGTTGTGTCATGTACACTTCCTCCTTCAAGAACCCATTCAAGAAGGCGGTCTTGACATCCATTTGCCAAATTTCATAGTCGTGGTATGCTGCTATTGCAAGCATGATCCTAATAGATTTGATCATGGCAACTGGTGAAAAAGTTTCATCATAGTCAACTCCTTGTCTTTGACGATACCCTTTCGCCACCAACCTAGCTTTGTAGGTCTGAACGTTGCCATCTGCATCAGTCTTTCTTTTAAAGACCCATTTATTACCGATAGGAACTATTCCTTGCAGTTTAGGAACCAAGGTCCATACCTTGTTCTGATACATCGAATCCATTTCAGATTCCATGGCTTCAAGCCATTTTGAGGAGTCAACATCTTTGACCGCCTCCTCGTAGTTACTTGGTTCATCATCCTCAACAGTTTGCTGATTCTCAATCACAAACCCGTACCTTTCAGGTGGATGGATGACCCTCGTAGATCTACGGAGTTGTGTGTTTACTTCTCCATTGGAGAACGTCGCCTGCGGAGCAGACTCGGGTTCCTCAATCTGTTCTTGTGGATCTTGCACTTCTTCAAGATCAATCTTACTCCCACTGCCTCCTTGAGAATCAAATCCTTCTCAAGGAACTCAGCATTCTTTGAAACAAACACTTTGTGTTCTTCCATGGAGTAGAAGTAGTATCCCTTAGTACCTTTAGGATACCCCACAAATAGACATTTAGTACTCTTAGCACTAAGCTTGTCTGATGTCAACGCTTTGACATAAGCTGGCGATCCCCATACCCTGAGGTAACTCAGGTTGGGTCTCTTACCACTCCATATCTCATATGGTGTGGTCTGAACAGATTTAGACGGTACCCTATTTAGAAGGTATGCCGCTGTGTCTAAGGCATATCCCCAAAACGATTTTGGAAGTCGAGTCTCACTCATCATAGACCTAACCATGTCTAACAAGGTCTTGTTTCTCCTTTCGGAGACACCGTTTTGGTGTGGTGTGTAAGGAGCGGTAAATTGTGAGAGAATTCCATTTTCTCTCAGATAACCCTGAAACTCGTGGCTCAAATATTCACCACCACGATCTGATCGTAATGTCTTAATCATCTTGCCACGCTGTTTCTCCACCTCATTCCTAAACTCTTTGAACTTTTCAAAAGCTTCAGATTTATATCTCATTAGGTATATATACCCAAATCTTGATTTGTCATCTGTAAAGGTAATGAAATAAGAATATCCACCTCTAGCCTCAATAGACATTGGGCCACATACATCAGTATGAATGAGTTCTAATAACTCACTAGCCCTATGACTCTCAAGCCCTTTGGCCTTTTGTTGAATCATTTTCCCAGCTAGACAAGATTCACACTGTCCATAGGATTCCAAATCCATGGAGTCCAGGTATCCATCTCTATGCATCCTAGACAATCTTGTTTCATTTATGTGCCCTAGTCTACAGTGCCAAAGATAAGATTGATTATCCGTCCTAGGTCGTTTCACATCTATATTGAGCACTTCATTTCCCATTTCCAACACATACAATCCATTTATTAAAGAAGCAGTACCGTAAACCATATCATTCAAAATGATAGAAAAAGTACCATCCCTAATACTGAAAGTATATCCATCTTGTTCTAAACAAGAAATTGAAATAATGTTTCTAGAAATTTGCGGAACATAAAGACAATTATTCAAATGCAATAAAAGGCCCGTAGGCAAAATAAGGTCAGCATCTCCAACTGAATGAGCAGCAACTCTTGCTCCATTACCAACGCGGAGATCCACCTCGTTTCTATCCAATCTCCTTGGGCCCCTAAGTACCTGCAACATATTGCAGATATGAGAACCACATCCGGTATCCAATACCCATGAGGATGGATTAGCATAAGAATAATTTATCTCAATCATGAAAATACCTGAGGCAGAAGCATCACCATGCTTCTTGTCCTTCACATTGTTCAGGTAGTCTGGACAATTCCTCTTCCAGTGGCCTTTCTTGCCACAATGGAAGCACTCAGCATCACCCTTGTCCTTAGGTGCCTTCTTACCCTTCTTCTTGCCCTTCTTCTTCTTGGATTTTCCTTTGGGCTTAAGGGGGTCACCTTTTGCAGGCTCCTTACCTTTTCCCTTGGCCTTGCTAGGCCCACCAATCAAAAGAGCCTGTGTCCTATCCTTCTTGATAGACACTTCAGCTGTTGTTAACATGCGTAACAACTCAGGCAAGCTCACTTGCATCCCATGCATATTGTAATTCATGATGAATTGACTGAAGGAAGGTGGAAGTGAGGTGAGGACTAAGTCATTACTTAGCTCGACATCCATGATGAAGCCTAGGTTTCCTAGCTTCTCAATCAGCCCGATCATCTTGAGAACATGGCTGCCAACAGACATGCTCTCAGTCATCCTACAAGAGAACAGTTCTCTTGAGGCCTCATACCTCTCATGCCTGCCTTTAATATCATACAACTCCTTGAGATGTACGATAATAGAGGGAGCATCCATATGCTCATGCTGCTTTTGCAGTTCAGGCGACATGGATGCCAACATGATGCATACTGCCATCACATTGTCATCCAAGTGCTTTTGGTGGGTTACGAAATCAAATTCCGCAAACCCTTCTTCCCCTTCCCGTGGAGCTACGGGTATTACAGCATCTAAAACGTAGGCAATCTTTTCGGCCCTTAGAACTATTCTTAGGTTCCGATACCAGTCCATAAAATTCGAACCGGTCAGTTTATTCGTATCGAGTATTGAACGCAGTGACAGTGGATTAGTCATACTATAAGCTGAAAAGGATGTAAAGATAGTTTTAGTTAATATACGGTGATGTAGTTAAAAGCAAATTATTAAAGACTTGAAATAATTTGCCACTCCCACTATTTTATCTAAGTCAATGACCCTTCCTTTTGACTTAGGGTTAATCTACTTTAGATTTTACCTTAGTGGGATTAAGAGTGCGATTATTTATTTTAACCTCCGTCTGAGACCGCAAGATTAATTTAAATAAAGGGTTGATCTTTATCAACAGTATCTCATACCCTCTCTTAACATTAGGTTGACAACTCTTTGTCACTTAGTGGTGCATCTCATGCAACCAACCTAGCACCATTACCCTAAGCACATAAGCCCGGCTGTGCCTGCAACTTATGTCTTAGTTAAGCATTAAACCAGCACCCTAAGTGTCTTACACTTTAAACACTACTCTAGCCCAACGAAATAGTGGGTCCCAACTGAGTTGTGGAGCTCCACTACGTAGAAGAGTTTTGAGTAGCATTGGTGGTGGGAGATAATCATATGCTTAATTATTTATTCCTTTTAAGGGTTCCTTTTATCTTGGGTTAATTAGGTCCCATCAAACGCATATTGTAAGTTATCATGCTAGTCGTTACCTATGTCAAACATCTATCGGTATACACTAGTCGCTATTGGACAAACATAATAACCATACAAAATGCGGTTTGCCCAATTTATGCATACTAGACGTTCTAATCATACATGCATATAAACAGTTTATATTGAGATAGCCATGGTGCTCGCGCTTTTGTCCTTTTTGCTTCTTTAAGCAACGGCCACTTGTCGTCTATACGCCACTAGCCTATTTCTCTAATTACAAATAATTAAAGAAACTCCATAACACTTTGGAGGAACAAAATTACAAAATTTAAATTACAAATATACTTGTAAATTAAAATGCGCGATTACACATAAATTTTAAAATTCAAAAATTCAAATCCGGGCACCATGACCATCCCCTTCCTGTTTGTACCTGAAAAGTTCAAAACTTGCAAACACAAACATTATATTATCACATAACATTTTCACATGTATTTTGACATTTAACATTTAAACATCAAAATAACATCAAGATTCATAATCTTAAATTTCTCATTGGCCGAATTTAAAAACAATTTCAATTCAAATTTTGTTAATTCTTTCTTAAAGAAAACAAAATTAAACCATGCATGTAGCCATATATCCCTACATGGCCGAATCATATAGGTAACTATATGATAAATTTGTCACAAAATTTCATGCATATAAACATGACACAATTCACGGAGAAAAATAAGAAATCATTCAAGGTACTCTTAGTACCCTCCATGGCCGAATCTACCCTTTCAAAAAGGGTGTTCCTTTTAGAACTTTCATAAAGAAAAGAAACTAAACCATGATGCATAATGTTTTATGAACACAGAATCAAATTTTCATGTTCATAAAAACAAAAACTTTAACACTTTAAAGGATTTGTGATTCAAAATCCACATGCAGAATTTAAACTTTAACCCTTTAAAGATTTTTGACCGTGAAAGACCCTTTTCACATACAAGGTACCATCACCCGTCGATGGTAAAGCAACCAGGCTCTGATACCACTTGAAAGTAAACTGGCCTTTGAAGGCCGATGCATGTAAGGTGTAAAACAAAAATTTTACTGCGGAACATACATGCACTCATAGATTCATGCTTTAAGACAGCATGATGTTACCTTGTTTTGGCCTGATCAGTCAGGGAGATGAGATGTCAGGCTTGAAGGGTTCAAACCCTCTAATGGTGATCCACACCACCGTTCGTCTATGATGCAAGAACTCTTTCTTGAAAGCCACCAGATGAACACCACAATGAGGCTTGCTATGCGCACAAGTGGTGAAGGTGGAGGCTAGGTATCCTGTTTGGAAAGGTGTACTGAGCTACCCTACAGAATGGTGCATAGATGGAGGAGAGCTAGCTTGGTTTTCAATGAAACCTAAGGTGAGGAACATGTCATATTTATGCGCACCCTTTGGAGAGGAGGAGGGAATTCAATCATTCAAAATGAAAACAAACTTTCAAATTTCTTTGAAAGTTGCGCATGAAACAGTGTGATAAGGTGGAGCTGTTGCAAAACTAACTTTGCCAACAACCTCCAATCTTATCCACATGAATTTAAATTCAAATTAATTTAAACTTAAATTCATAAACTATCATATAGTATATAGTTCTCATGCGCATAATTCAGCCCTAGAAAGGGTCCAAATACATTGAGTAGTTGCATTCAAAATTTGAATCAACTCACCCACTGATTCCCTCAACCACCAAATCTGAATGGAGGTTTGTTTTAAGTGATAAGATAACACTCTTATCACCTAAAAGTGGCGCACCAAACAGCCTAGGGAGAGCCTCCAAAGATGCTTCTTCATCCAAGGAATATGCTCCAATAAGATCCTGTCTTATCCTTTTGTTATGAAACAACTTTTCAAAACCAATTCAAATTCGAATTCAAACACTTGAATTCAAACGTTCAAACATTCAAATTCAAAATTCAAAATTTCAAATTTCAAATTTAAAATTCGAATTTCAAAATTCAAATCCAAATTCAAATTTCAAAATTCAAATTTCAAATTTCAAATTTCAAATTCAAAATTCGAATTTCGAAATTCAAATTCTAAATTCAAATTTCAAAATTCAAATTTCAAATTCAAAATTCGAAATTCAAATATTTGATTATTAATTTAACTAATTAAATTAATTAGTAATGGCTTGGACTATCCAAGCCCATTACTAAACTCCATGCACCACCCACCCATTTAGGTGGGCTTCCAAACAGCTTCTTGGGCTAATAACATTATTAGGCCCAATATCTTTAAAGCTAGTCCATCATGACTACAAGGTGTTAGTGTGTGACCCATTAGGTCCAACTTAGCTACTGACATAACTGGGCTTGGGCCCAACAAGCCCACAACCCAATTAATGACAACACAGAGCACTAGCAATGCTTTGTTGCCCCAGAACTAGTCAGATTAATGACTTGATCAACCTTTTGCACATATTTGGTTACCGTATGTATTTCCCTTCGTCTCGGTTATCTTCCCATTAACATAGGGTAAGGAAATGTATCAACCCCTGCGGTTTAAGGTAAGCTTTATTCGAAATAGGGAATCTTCAATTTACTGACTCTAAAGGCAGATCATCTCATGATCTCTTTTACTATGCATAGATTCCCGAGTCCCTGTAAATGTCATCCCGATTTCTCCGGTTTACAGATAACCTAATCTCTCACAGAGATTTGACGAATTCCTTCAGCTTATTACCCTAGCCCTTGTGCCCTTTAAGGACACGCCCAACAGTATACCTATGAGTCTCCATGTTTCAGGCAGACGAGGTATACAATCAAAACATGCCTTCAAGAATACAGTCTAGGTAATAACTTCTGGTCTAAGGAAAGACATACCCAAACATAAAGAGATTACTCTAATGACACTATCTGTGAGATTTCCTCATAGAGTCTCTTTTGGGTCTGTTCAGTGCGAGCTATACTCTTATAGTTCCACCCACGACTTTAGCTAAGATATCTCCATATCTGCAGCTCATGAGGTCTTTACCTTGTATCCATATACAAGTAGATAAGTCGTACTAGTCTTTACTCGAGATCACTGATCCCCAAACTCAGTGTCTCTAGACTAGGAACATATAATTAGGAATAGACATGCAATATCCTTGAATCCTCATGATCGTGATCTCATCACAGATACTCAAGAGATACCTGTTCTATTCCAAGGGGTTTATCAAGTTCTTCATATAATATTAACAGTAATATCGAGACACAATATGAAACTGAATAAATAGTGCTTACATTTATTTGCGACAAACAAAGTTCTACATCTAGTGTCCTTTATTTAATCAAAAGATTGTCTCTAGGACACCCATATGCTAACACTATAAACCCTCTACCGAAAAAATATCTTTGGGGGCATACCAAGCATGTAAAATGCATATTGTAACACCCCTCAAATGGTTCAAATTACTTCTCATTTGTATCTCTTGTAAAAGTAGTAGCAGTTTTGATGGCTCCGGGTTTACTAATTAAGGAAAATTTTAATATGATTTGCATTAAAATCATTTAATTATTTGTAAAAAAAATTATCACTTATATTGTTGTGTGTGTTTTTTTTTTTTTACCAAGTCCACTTTTGACACTGTTAAATACTGTGCTTATATATATTTATTTTGCCCCTACCAAAAATAAAAAAATATAGGAGATATAAGTGATCAAGAAAAGAGAAGTATTAGGAGATAAGTGATAAAATATTAAACCACAAGAAAATTCTCAAACTTTTCCCTTGTAATAATATTATTTTTTTTAAAAGAAAAAAGCTTAAGTGTGGAACAATATGAAACGAAACAAGCTAATGTGGTACATGACACATGCAAATAAATGGTGTTCTGTTTAATGTCCACTGTAATTTGAAGTGGGAAAAATATGTCCAAATCTTTATTTCCTTCAACACTCAGAGTGTCTGTCATGTGCCTCTGATTCCTTCAACACATCAGCACTTGATCTTATCACTGAGCCTTCTTGCGAATCATCATTTGAACCAGTTCTCAATTCCAACAGGCAGTCACATACATCTCTCAACAGTTTCACAACAGAAAAATTTGGGTCAGTGATTTGATATGATTGCAAACATTTAGCCTCCATCATTTCTAGAAGTTGTTCTCGATTAGGCATTTGAAAATCTGGTCCCAAAAGAGCTGAGTTGCAGCTCAGAGAAATTTTTACCTCTTCCAGAGTTGATGAGGCTATCTCTACATTTGAAGTCACTTTTTCATTTGTGGATGGAGGAATATTTTCATCTGCATGTCCTTCATCTCTACTTTGTGATGATGCCACAGTGACATGGCCATCTTGCATTCCAGCTCCACCATTCTTCATTGATGAGACCCTTACACTTTCTGATTCTTCAAAAAAAAATTAAAAAAAAAATCATTAATCAATCTATTTATGAAAATGAAAGTTTGTTGGCAACACAATAACTAAAAGAAAAATAGCAACACAATAATTAAAAGAAAAATAAATGACACAAAAGTGACATTTTCTTTGGTTTTAGACAATGATAAGACCAATTCAGATGTGTATATACAAAATTTCCGTACTTTTGTAGTACTGAACACTCCCTACATAACCCACTACAATTAGAAAAATATAACTCACCTAACTGTATTTAGTCCACCGACAACTTTAATGTTAATATCACACAAGTCCCACTTATTTCTAATTTTATTAAAGGAGCACGTACCACGCAAGTCCTGAAAATTTACTCTACATATGCAAGCAATGACCAACATAGAGCATCTTATGACAAACTTTCTGGAAACACAAAAATCAGTATAGACTTGTATATTGCATATGCCAATTAGAACATATGGTGAGGCCACAGTGCCTCACTTCTACCAGTTGACAACTAACGTGATCCAATTATGCAAACACCATAAGAAAGATGCTGGCATTTTAAGGGGTAAAAAGAAACAATACTCAGGTTCAGTTTAACTAAAAAAAAAATTATAGCCAAAGCAAAATTTATACATTGACTTCTTACTTCTTTTCAGGCACTGTGGCATTAAAGATTTTTCCTGTATTTTACTAAAAAAATATTTCCATCTAATCCACAATACTACCAAGCAAATACGACACTAAATATTGAATTCATCAAAAGTTGACCATGCTTGGACTGTAGTTTGCAAACCCCAAACCTCAAGGTTTGGGGTGTGCAAACTGAGTTTCATCCACTTATAACATGTTTGGCAAAACCACGGCTGGATTGTGTTTGAACACATCTTCAGGTATCAATCAATGGTTTGTAAGGCAGTAACAAAAATTGTTTCTTTTCTGATGGGTAAAACCATGGTTTACAAACTATAAACCAAACAAGCCAGTTACAACTAAGATGCCATGCCACTAAAAACGAAAGGTAGACAAAATGCATGAAACTTGTCATCGAGGAAAAGTCCATTGAATACCTGGAGGAATCACTGCAATGGGAGGGGGAACCTCATAATCAGGCAATTCATCAATAGGCTCATCCTTGGGTATGATCAGCGTATGAATACCAGGCATTCTGTTGTTTGGCAACAGAAACTTTCCAGTTTCAACTTTTGGTTCTTTAGATGGTCCTGAAGGGGATGCTCTTTCAGACATAAATCTTCTTTTCCTGCCGGTAACTTGTGAGGATGCAGGATGCTCTCCCCTGTCAACAATACCATCTCGTGTTGGAATTGGGAGTGCTTCAATCCTCCAATTTCCATCGGACGAGAATATTATCTTTTGAGACTGCTGTCTAGAACGACTCTCGGATGATGTGTTGTCTTCTAATTTTGGCTTTTTTAATGGAGGGGTAGCTGAGCTGGGGGCACTATTAGTCGGAGGATGCAAAGGCTGACTCTCTTGACCTCTTAAATGCAACCTTTTCCTTTTCAAATGTCGGGCTTCTTCAACATGCATCTGTTCTTCGTCGCCCTCCATCTCTTCTTCCTGGTTGTTTGGAAAGGCAGAAGTCATTTCAGCAGCTATAGACATTGAAAAAAGAAAGAAAGAAAGAAAGAAAGAAAGAAAGGCTGATTAACTCAGCCAACAAAAAATTATATGTGAGTATTATGTACATCAACTTTCTTGGTTTTCTTTTTCTGTTCTGGCACCTGTTAAATTATATCAGATAATCAAGTAAGTATTCAAAAGAGACACTCCGGGGAAAAAGGAAAAAGATAGAGAATAAAGTGGGAAATGCACCTTGTTTTCATCATCCTCAAATATAGCATCTGCCAGAGTTCTATAGTTCTCTTGCTCAATGAATTCCCAATTCATATCGTACAACTTCAGGAGTTTCTTTAATACTGGTTTCACTCTCCATTCACCAATCCCAATAACTGACATTGCACGGTAGGCCGCTACCACTCTTGGATGGGGTGCCATTTCTAATCAGCGAAGAGTTACTTTCACTATAGGCTCCCAAGTGTAAAACGCCCCTAACTTTCAAAGATTTCTGCGATGGGAAATACAATATATGATTTATGAGCAATTAAGCTACAAAACCTAAACATTGAAATATCAGTCACCCAAATTTTCAATAACAAAGCATATAAACCAAAATTCAGACAGACAACGATTAACAAAAGAAATTAAATGACAAAAAAAAAAGCTTCCTATTTTGACATATAGATGTAATATCTTATTCCATCATCCTTTGTAAGAAAACTTTTTTGTAAGTAGTAGAATATAACCCTTCCTAGGCATTTTTGTTTACAATAGACTATCCAACAGCATCAATGAGTCAAAACTTGTCCATCATCATACTCTTTCTAGACTTAAAATTCAAAGCGAAAAACAAACAACATTAGATAGATAAATTTACAGCTGAATAGTTAGGGTAACAACTGCTCATATCATCTGGTGCATTTAGAAAGAGCTAAGACAAAGGAACAACGGGTGATTCAGGCTCCTCAAGCAATACGCGTTGAGTAAAAAGACAAAGCTTAGAAATTTAAGAGCTATAACTATAAGACACACACTCATTTCCCTGAGTGAAGTGAGTGAATGAACCCACAATTACACATAGAAATTTCCTAAAGTTAAGCTTTGAAAAATGATCACAGAACATGAATTTTTTACATGCGCTAGCAAGGAAAGTGAAAACCTCAAGAAGAACATGCAACGGAAAATTTGCACACAACATTGATCTTCCCCACCCAAAACCTGGAATCGACCCCAAACCACATTGAAAAAAATTAAAAAAAAAACACACACACACACAGACAGACAACATATTTCACAGTAAAAAAAGAAAAATAAAAAAAGTTTGGACCTTGGAAAAAGCATAGGAAGAATACCTCAGAGAGAGAACAATATACTGAGGAAGCGTCACCAGCAAAACGATTTCAGGAGACCAACAACAGTGGAGAGAAATAACAAAAATCAGAAAAACACTGCGGTGAAGTATGGATTGTCTTGGGATAATTTCTAAGAGAGAGAGAGCATCATCTATAAGAGACCACACGTCTATAAAACTTAAGTACTTTCGCACGTTCTCTTGATCTACATCGAAGACTATTTATAAGCTATAAAATTGACCAAAATAACTTCAGATATAACACCCTCATTACTTTATAACTGATATAACTGACTCATTACTTTATAACTGACATAACTGATTCATTAATATTTTAATTGACGTAACTGACTCATTAATAAAAAAATGGACATTTAAAATTTATCCCAACAATCAACGGTTATAATTTATTCGGAATTACACTTATTAATTAATCATTAATTGCCAATAAATGATAACCGTTGATTGGCGGAAATCAACGATTAGGATTTGATGTCAAATTTCAAAGTTTGACACCGGTATCAATGGATCCTATATATATGGGTAAAGTGTGTGTCATTTTAAAGGAGGTAAGATTATGTCATTTTAAGAGAGAGATAGATAAAAGAGGAGAGAGAGTTGACAAAAAAAAATATGTGGGTCCCACCTCTTTGTGAGAGTGAAAGGATATAAGTTGTGTCATTTAAAAGGATAAATACTTTTCCCTATATATATTTCATAACTCATAATCTTACATCAATCATATACCAAATCAAATCAATGATATTTGAGATTAAATATATCAGTAATTAATTAGGCCATATAACTTGGGATAGGAAATTTTTACAATCAAATAATGTTACTACCAATGTTACGACCACATCTTAACCCTTGATTTCCGCCGATCAACGGTTATCATTTATTGCGAATTAGTAATTATTTAATAAGTTTGATTTGAAAAATGATAACCGTTGATTGGCGGAAATCAACGGTTAAGATGTGGCCGTAACATTGGTAGTAACATTATTTGGTTGTCACAATATCCTATCCCATATAACATTTAAATATTAGAAATATTAATAATCAATTATAATATTAAAAGGATTTTGTTATAATTATAATATTAAGATTCTTGATAATAAGGGTTCGTTTTTTGTGCAGTTACTACGTATAAGTAATCTGCAATAAACCACTAGGGTTAGCCAAATGGTGTGGGGTGTGTGTAGTATAGGGTGTTGTGCTCAATTCCTTGTAACCTCCAAAAAAAAATCTACAAGGAAAGCGAAAACCTCAAGAAGAACATGCACCGAAAAATTTGCACACAACATTGATCTTCCCCACCCAAAACCTGGAATCGACCCCAAACCACATTGAAAAAAATAAAAAATAAAAAACACACACCCACAGACAACATATTTCACAGTAAAAAAATGAAAAATAAAAAAAGTTTGGACCTCGAAAAAAGATTAGCTCAACATATCTACATCCTAAAATTCACACAAAACCTAGATCTCATAAATGCAATAAATCATCCATCAAATTCGTAATATAAGAGCCTGTGTATTCGTTAACGGCCTTGGTTCCCTCATAAACGGCGTGTTTAGCCAATTTACCGGGAAGCAACAATGGCACCGCCGTATGGATCTCCCTCGATGTCATGGTTGGCTTCTTTTTGTAGCGAGCCGAACGCGATGCCTCCTGAGCGAACTTCTCCAAGATATCGTTGATGAAGCTGTTCATGATCCCCATGGCCTCGGGGGAAATGTCCATGTCAGGGTGAACCTGCTTCAGCACCTCCAAGATGTAATCATTGTAACTTTCAACGCTCTTCTTCTTCTTGTCGCTGCCACCTTCCTTCGAGATCTTCTTCTCGGCCTTCGGGTTTTTCTCTGCCTTTCCTGGATCCATGGATGAACTTCGAGATTCTTCTGTTGATCAGGCCAAAAAGAGCGTTCGCGCGAGCGAGTGATAAAAGAAAGAATGCGATGTGTGATGAAGCGAAGAAAGTAGAAAAATATATGTAGTTACTACTCACTAGGAGCTCAATTCGCACGCGTTTCAACTTTCAATTATGGTGTTTTTTTTTAATCAATTTTTATTCAATGGGCTACTTACCACGTAATGGGCTTTTTCTTGGGCCTTGGTGTAACGCCTGGCAACTTGCAAGGATTAACGACTGTCCCCACACACTAACACGAGACTTTTCAGCGTGCTTTGTCCTCACTCGCACACTTCCCAGGAAAACTTCCCAGGAGGTCACCCATCCCAGAATTGCTCCAAGTCAAGCACGCTTAACTGTGGAGTTCTTCCGATCTGGGCTACCGAAAAGTAGATGCATCTTGTTAGTATAGGTAGTACCAATTAATTCTTATAAGCCATTCCCAAATGTACTGTCCCATACCAGCACAGTCTCTGGAATCCCTCTCTTTCCGGTGTTATTCGATTCATTCATGTACCCCCGTCGCTGGAAGCCTGCCAGGAGCCGCTCCTTGTCCGTGCCCTTGCGCACCGGCGATCACTCCCCGCCCTCGTCAGCGCTCGGGATGTTACATGCCCACCAGCTTCCGCCTGGTTCGTCCTCGAACCACACCGTACTGGATGAGAGGCCCTGCTCTGATACCACTTGATATTCAAAATGTCCATATCTGGATCGGAAAGCTGTTTTAGGTACATCCTCCGGTTTAATCCGAATCTGGTGATATCCGGACCGGAGATCAATCTTTGAAAATACGCAGGCACCCCTCAACTGATCCAATAAATCATCAATACGCGGTAATGGGTACCGGTTCTTAATAGTCACTTTATTCAGCTGTCGGTAGTCAGTGCACAATCTCATGCTACCTCCTTTTTCTTCTTTCTTTCCTCTCTTTTCTTCTCTTCCTCGCGCGCACACAGCCCCTGCACAACCAAAACACCATTTTCTTCTCCATTTTCCCATTTCTTCGTTTCTTCACCGAATCGCTTGATTTTGGTGTTGAAATCTATCGTAAACAACCTTCCAAAGCCATTGGTAACACCTAGATCAATCGAGAATTCAATCTCTCTCTCAGGCGGGAATTCCGGTATCTCATCCGGAAATACATCCTCAAACTCATTTACAACTGGGATAGCAGAAATCTCCTCCTTTTTGTCACCTACCAATCCGCCCAACAAGACATAACCCAAATCTCCAGCCTTCAAGGCTTTCACAGTTTGACTTACAGACAAATACAGAGACGGACAAACAGACGGCCTCTCGTGAGATAGCAACAACCTCTTTCCGCAGCAATCAATCATTGCGCAGTTCCGAGACAACCAATCCATCCCCAAAATCAAATTAACAGAGGCCAGGGGTAAGATAATTAAATCAATGGTATAACCCCTGCCTAAATAAGTAAACTTCACATCTTCACAGATCCAAGACGACTCACTAACCTCTCCTGTAGCGGTAGTAATACGCATCGGAGGAACCATCCGTGTTACCTTTAAGTCCAACGCCTTAGCCACATAGTCCGCCACAAAAGAATGTGTAGCTCCCGAATCAAACAACACAGATAAATCAACATTAGATAGAAAAATTATACCTTTAACCAAATTCGGAGCCTTTTCAGTACGTTGCGCATTAGTAGTATAAACTCGTCCCACAGTAGGAACGACAGCAATAGGAGTAGCAGCAGTAGTAGCTGGCGGCAAGGCCTGCAGATTCGCAGCCTGCCCCGAAGAAGACGGACAATTTCTAGCAAAGTGGCCATTCCGACCACATTTATAACAAGCCGACGGATCAGCACCACACACACCCTTGTGGTATTTCCCACACTTCCCACATTGTGGGGTAGGATATCTGTTCGCAGCACCACCACCACCAGTGTTTCCACCCCTCTTGAACTGACCAGGAGGCTGCCTCACATGCAACCCCCTACCTCTATTATTATTATTGAAACCTCCTCTGTTAGTATTTCCAGAAGGACCAGGTGTCCTCTTAACATCTTGCTCTTTTGTCGAATCAGATTTCGGATATCTTCCATAAACAGTTTCGACCCTTTTGCACTGGGTCACCAAATCAGCAAAGTTTCTCACCGCAGTATTAGACATCCTCTTAGCAATCTTCTCACTCAGCCCTCTTTGAAATTTAGCTGACAAGAATTCCGGAGTAGGTAGTGTACCTCCATAGTTTGCAAATTTCACAAGCTCATTAAATTTCGCCACATAGGCATCCACAGTCATGACTCCCTGTACCAAATTATCAAATTCTCCTTGCTTTGCCTCCCGAACATCACGGGGAAAATATTCTTCATGAAACAGACCTTCGAACATAGTCCAAGTAAGGACCTCACCCTGAATAACAAATGGGCGAGACACATTATCCCACCACTCTTGGGCATCACCCTCCAGCATATAAACAGAATACAATAACTTCTGCGGATCTTGGCATCTCATAACTTGAAAAATCTTATCCATACCCCTCAACCAAGCAGTGACCTCCTTTGGGTCCCGATCACTCACAATGCTAATCGGTATCCCATGGAGTCTAACAATCTCCTTTACATACAATGTAGCCAGCTTCTCTGTGGTGAAATCCACTCGTACTGGTAGAAAATGTGCAGACTTCGTGAGTCGGTCCACAATAACCCAAATTGAATCATAACCAGCTTGAGTTCGCGGCAATACCACAACAAAATCCATTGAAATACTCTCCCATTTCCATTCAGGTATATCCAGCGGCTGAAGTAATCCAGCAGGTTTCTGATGCTCTATTTTCACTTTCTGGCACACCAAGCACTTAGATACGTACTCGGCAACATCTCTTTTCATCCCAGGCCACCAGAACTTAGCTTTCAAATCTTGGTACATCTTTGTAGCACCTGGGTGGATAGCATATTGACCCTTATGGGCCTCAGTCATAACTTCCTCAGCAAGTTCCTTGGGCACAACAATCCTGCCCTGATATAATAATAATCCCTGTTCATTAACAGATATGCCACTCTGGCCTTTCAAATACTTTATACTTTCATTTCTGATTTGAGTCTCTTTAATCTTCTCGTGCAGCTCGTTCTCAATCCGAGTCAACTCCATATCACACATTCTTCCTGCAAAGAAATCCGTTATCTTCATGTCACGGAATTGCTCAATCACTTCGTTGTCCCACATCATCATATGAGATAAGTTAACAGACTTCCTACTCAATGCATCTGCCACAACATTAGCCTTTCCCGGGTGGTATTTCAGCTCAAAATCATAATCTTTCAAAAATTCAACCCATCTTCGCTGCCTCATATTCAGCTCCTTCTGATCAAATAAATATTTCAAGCTTTTATGGTCGCTAAACACAGCAAATTTCATCCCATACAGAAAGTGCCTCCAAATTTTCAAGGCAAACACAATAGCAGCCAGTTCCAAGTCGTGCGTCGGATAATTTTCTTCATGTGGCCTCAACTGCCTAGACGCATAAGCAATCACTTTTCCTTCCTGCATTAGCACGCTCCCTAAACCTTTCTTAGAAGCATCACAATATAATACAAACTCACCCTCCGGATCAGGTAGAGTCAACACCGGAGCAGTGGTCAATTTCTCTTTCAGTAGTAGAAAACAGTCCTCACATTCCTGGGTCCACACAAAAGGAGTATCCTTTCGTGTTAATCGAGTCAACGGTAGAACCATTGCAGAAAATCCCTGTATAAATCGGCGATAATAGCCAGCAAGCCCCAGAAAACTTCTGATCTCAGTCACAGTCTTAGGTCTTTCCCAGTCACTCACCGCTTCAATCTTGCTTGGATCCACTGCAACACCACTTGCAGAAATAACATGACCCAAAAATTGCACCTCAGACAACCAGAATTCACACTTAGACGGTTTAGCATATAACTTTTTATCCTTCAACACCTGCAGCACAGTCCTCAAATGGTCGACGTGCTCCTCCTTACTCTTAGAGTAGATCAAAATGTCATCAATAAAAACAATTACAAATTGGTCCAAAAACGGTTTGAAAATGCGGTTCATATAATCCATGAACACCGTAGGGGCATTAGTAAGCCCAAAAGGAATCACTTGATATTAGATGAAAAGGCCTTAGAATCATGTTTGTAAGCTAGAAATGCTATGTTAATTTTTGGTGAAAAATATAGGTTTTTAACTTAGAGGAATTTGAGGAATTTTCATGAAAAATGAGTTTTGGTGTAATTTGGATTTGATGATTGTTGTAGGGTGCCTCACACGGACGGAATTGTGAAAAGTTAAATTGGAGCATACGTTTGGAACGGATTGCTAAGTATTGAGGTAAACTCTTGGAACTTGGGTTTAATCCCTAGTGAGCTCCACCACACCTAGAGGAAGGTAGTGGTTGGATGATGTGGTTATGACATGGTGTGATTGTGTGCTTGTATGCATATTGCTTGTATTGTGTGAAAATTGTTTGGTCACTGGCCAGTTGACGTGTGTTGGTTTGGACATCCGCTGGGTTCGTCCTACGGGAGAATGCCAGTTGGAATGCCATGGTGTTGACTCTGGGAGCGACATCAGGATGATCCAAGCGGGGGACGTCCGCCGGATAGGGCTCATGAGGAGTTCCGGTTGGGTATTGCCATGGAGTCTTCTCAACCATGGGAGAGGCGCCAGGACTGTCTCGGGAGTTATATGATGGAGTCCTTGAACATGAATCCATGAGTGGATGTTCTTGGGTGTCTCCAGGTGGATGGTGATATTGTTTTACTTGCATATCATATTATGTCATATTTGTACATTTTAGTGAGCCATGGAGTGGAGAGAGCCTCTAGCTCCATTGGTTTACTGAGATATATCCGTATATCTCACCCCGTGTTTGGGGGACCACATTTCAGGTCACTATGAGCCGGGAGGAGCTTCGGGCAAGAAGCCCGTATGGTGGACGTTGGATTGGCATGCGGTGCATTTGATTGCATGACCTTTTGGAGGAGTTTATGGAGTGCACATGGCATACCATTAGTATTTTGAGACTTAGGTCATGAACATATTGCATGATGTCATTTCCATGCTTTTGTTAGTGTTCATGGTCATATGCTAAGTCTTGTTTATGTTTCATTATTCATGGCTTGGATAACTGTATATTTTGAGTGAGCATGGGACTTGTCCATTGCCACATTCATAGCCTTGAAGTCTTGATGAGTAATGTTGTAAAAATGGTCCATATTTGTATGTAAATGGCCATTATTTGAGAACCTTGTAAATGATGTTTAAACTTAAGGAAAATGCATGATGGAAGGGCCTAGAGCCTACATTAGGACATGATTATGTGTTGTGTGGAGTACCAAGGGGTTAGGGATGGATTACACACCCTTTTTGGGGTTTAAAATGCTGTAATCTGTCATTTTGCTGCATAGTAATCGATTACCCAAGGCATGGTAATCGATTACCATGCAACAGGGGACGAAAAATTGGCTACTGTCTTCACTGGTAATCGATTACTGGCCTTTGGTAATCGATTACCATGTGAGGTAATCGATTACCCAAAGTTGGTAATCGATTACCAGAACAGAGGATTAAGAAAATTGGCTACTGCCTCATTTTTGACAGGTGGTAATCGATTACCACCCACTGGTAATCGATTACCACAGTGTAATTTTCGAAAATTCAGGTTTTTCTAGACTAAAAGAAAGGGGTATAACTTGATGGGTAGAACTCCAAATGGTACGTGGTTTGAAACCACGCGTAGACAACGTAAAGGACTACAACTTGGTAAAAATGAGAGAGTAAGATGGTGAGTTTAAATGAATTGAATAAAAGGAAAGATTTATGATGTTAGAAAGTGTATGATTCCGCAAATGGCATTTACAATTATAGTGTGGTTTTAATTGATTACGGAAAATGTATTGATGTAAAAGAAAAGGAATATGTTAAAAGAAAAATTTGCCCGTAATTTAATTAACCTAATCACTGTGATTGTAACTGCGCTTAATATCATAATCAATGTTAACAATACCGGTGTACAACGGGCTGTTACACTTGGCTTGTTCTTCTTTCAAAGCCCAAAAACAAAGCAAAACAAAACAATTGTCTAGAAACAAATCAATGAGCATGGCCAAATTCTAAGGGGTATATTTGATTGAGATTTTAAAAGATTTTTAATGGATTGTTTTTGGACAAAAAAAAATTCGTTGGTATTTGATTAGAATTTTAATGGTTTGAAAAAAAGTCACGTTATATTCGATTAGGATTTTAAAGGATTATTTTAGGGCTTTTTGACCCTTTAACCCTTTATTAATTAATTAATAACCATTTTGTCCCTTATTCAAAATTATCTACCAATCTGCCTCTCTTCAATCGATTCACTTGAAGATTTAATCGATTAAATGGTCAAAACTGAAAAAAATTGTTGACTTGAAGATTTAATCGATTAAATCTTCAATTTAATGTAATAGGAGTTGCTTGCGATTTGTATTTAATTAAAGCTGATTGCATTTTGTATTTAATAGAAGTTGATTGCGTTTTGTATTTAATAGGACGCAATTAGCTCCTATTAAATACAAATCGCAATCAACTCCTATTATATTAAATTCAAAATTCAAAATTAAAATACCTCCAATATTGTGTTTGTCTCATTCAATCAATGTTTTCGCGCTCATTTGGGATATTTAATCAATTAAATATAAGTTTTAATCGATTAAATCAATTAAGAAGGATATTTAATCGATTAAATCATCAAGTCAACCATTTTTGTCAATTTTGACCATTTAATCGATTAAATCTTCGAGTTAATCGATTAAAGAGGGGCAGATTGATAGATAGTTTTGGATAAGGGACAAAATGGTTATTAATTAATTAATAAAGGGCAAAAGGGTCAAAAAGCCATTATTTTAGAATCCGTCCAAATTCGTTGGTATTCAATACGGATTTTAAACAATGGACACAATCTCATGATAATTAAAAATTCGACGATTTTAATGGATTTTTTATTGATGTGGATTTCGTGAGACTTTTTAGTGAAACAAATAAATAGGATGTCTCTCTCACAATCTCACCCCAACCCCTAGGATTTCTTGAGATTATTTTATTGCAGTGTTTTTTTCTTCCTCCTTTGGCAGGTTGACTGCTCGAAATTGAGTTCCGCCATACGAGCTTCGCTAAAAAAAAGAGAGAGCATATTTTTGAGCGATTTTCATCACAAAACAACCCACAAAAAAGAAACCAACGAGATTTTAATATAATCTATATAAAAAAAATATTTTTGAGCCATTTTTTGAGAAATTTTGGAACTTTAAAAAGTGATTTTTCAAGTTATGGGTCGCGGTTTTTTCTTGGCACAAAAACGTGTGATTTTTGTATTAAAAATAACATAAAACAGTGAAAAAATAACAGGGGAACTAAAACCCTCAAACCAATTTTCCTTTTACATCAATGAAACAATATCAATTTAAAGAAAGATTGAAACTTTCATAATATGAACCCTATATTTCGTAATAATACATTCATGAACGAAATTCCTACACTATAGGAAACAATTTAAAACAATTTTTGCATCAATAGATAACTAAAAGCTTGCTTTTTCAAAAGCCCCAAAGCAATTTAAGGTTTCAATGTATCCATTGAAAAAAATTTGAATTTTTTTCTAAACTTTCATGTAATTTTAAACCCAAAATTTTAGATTTGAAATTTTCTTAGAGTATTCAATGAAAATATGCATATGATATATGGTTAGAAAATTTCAAAAACCCCAAGGCTTTCAAGATCAATTGCAAAAAATTCCAAACGAAATTTTATCATTAACTTTAGGTTCTATATGCAAATTTAGAATTATTTTAATAATTAAAAAATGGGTTTTAAAATCATATATGCATAGTTTTGATACCAAATGAATAAGATAATTTTCAACCCATTGATCAAACCCAAGAGCATGCACGAGAAAATGTTAATGCATGGAGGACTAGTATAACTTTAGATATGTGAAGAGTTGTTACTTAATAATTTTGAATGTTTGTTAAAAATTATATTATGTTTTACTGATTGAGAAAATTATATTAGGTTTTACTTTTTTTATTAATTTTATTGTATTTCTTTGTTATTTTTTTATTGACTCTTATAATTTTGAATGTTTGTTAAAAATTCATACGATTTTTTAAAATCTTGTAAATCTATATTGTCCTTTCAAATCTTATAAATTCTATTAAAATCCAATTTTATGAAATCTTGATTGTAAAAAAAGTCTTTTAAAAAAGTCTTTCCAATTCTAAAATGTCTTTTAAAATCTGTAAGATTTTTTATCTCAAAAAAATCTTTTAAAATCCTAATCCAATATACCCCTTAATCTACTCCAAATTTGACCTTAAAGTATACTAAGTCTGATTCCTTAAAGTAAAACCTATCTCAACAAGTTTTAGATTAGATGCATGTTTTGAACACTCCTGATTACAAGGTTAAGTCACTCAAACATTTAAGTGGAGCTGCATCTCATAAAAAATTAGAACAATAAGTGATAAATTTAAAACCTATGTATCTCCAGAAATTATAAGGAATCAAGGGTGATAAATCTTAAAACTTGCACACTAGAGCTTTTAAAAGCAAAGCCTCTCAACATAATGATCTTCACAAGCATCGGCGGACCCACGTATGGGCAAATGTCTGCTCTTGCGGACATAAAAAATTTATTTTAGTTTTTTATCCCTTCTTTGTTGCATGTCCTTATTTGTCTCTTGTTAAATATTTATATTAGTCACTGTTAATTTGGCAATGCAGATATTAAATATATTTTTTGTGTTGAGATTAAATGTCAGTAATTCTTATGGCATAATACTATATTTCAGGTAGTAACTGAAGAGATATGATGACTTGATTTTCTCGGTTTGCACATTTCAATCGCTCAACTCAACAATCATTTGACATAGCTTCAGTGTCATACTTGATTCACTAGTAACATTTAATTTATGAAAAAAGTGTTTGTCCTTTTAAATGACGCAACTTGTGTCATTTCACTGTCACAAAAAGGTGAGACCCACACCTAGGGGTGTGCAAAATAACCAAAAAATTGGGTCAAACCATGAACCGAACCGCCCAAAAAAATAACCGGTTTTTAAAAACCAGTTCATGAATCGAACCGGTTTTTAAAGAACCAGTTCATGAACCGAACCGGTTTTAGAACCGGTTTAAGAACCGAACCATTTCCGAACCGAACCGAACCATTTTCAAACCGAACCAAATTAATTTTTATAACTTTATTTTTTAAATTTTTATTTTTTTTCCTTTTCAAAAGAGGGTTGACTTGAACCGGTTTCGAACCGAACCGAACCACTTCCGAACCGAACCGAACCACTTTCGAATCGAACCATTTAAACCAATTCAGTTCGGTTTTTCAAAAAATATGGTTCGGTTCGACCCATGCACATCCCTACCCACACTTTTTTTTTGTCCACTCTCTCCCTCATGATCTATCTCTTTCTCTCTTTTAAAATGACACAACTTTACATCCTTTAAAATGATACACATTTTTTCCTTAATTTATACATTATTTTTTACTAGTTTATGTTTATATCTGCCTAGAATTGCTATTCACCCTATATGTTTTTTCTGCATCGATAAGTCAGCTCCTCCATGTGAAAGTTATATAAAAAAATAATAATTTCAGGGACGCTGCCGCGAACTCCCGCCACTTAATGTGCAGACATGAATTAATTTTTCTGGGTCCGCTACTGTTCACACGGGTTTGCATCTAATGACTAATATGTAACATCCAAAATATAATAATAATAATAATAATATTATTATTATTATTATTATTATTATTATTATTATTATTACTTAAAAGATAGAAATAATAACAAATATAAAAACAATAAAAGGAATGCAAGGCACATGATGAATAGAACATGGATGAAAATATTCTTCTAAACCGCTACTTGTTTTATCTCACGGTTGAAATTTTAAAAGTTAAAAATAGAAATTAGAAGGATGAAGCAGCCATTGCGTTCACTAAGGTCATATTTAGAGTATGCAAACTTTTCTTCTTAGGCCACCATGTACACGGATCGTCAAGACCCGATTTTTAATATATGATATCGGCGAACAAGTTTAGTTTAATTTTTTGGATATACCCAAGAGTTTCCCCACCCCACATAGGATGTGACTAATCCACAAGGTGTCCCACCCGATTTTTAATATATGATATCGGCGAACAAGTTTAGTTTAATTTTTTGGATATACCCAAGAGTTTCCCCACCCCACATAGGATGTGACTAATCCACAAGGTGTCCCACATAGGATTGAGAGGGCAAGGGTTTCTCCGCTATCCACAAGATGTGTTTACCAGGATTCGAACTCAAACCCTTTAGACTTATAGCTCGAACCTTTAGGACTCAGCACCAAGCCAACTGAGTCACACCTTGCAGTTTAGTTTAATTTTACTAATAGTTAATTAACAAGCCTAAGTATTACTAAAATACATTTAGAATTACTAAAATTTGCAATTAATGTGTGCAGAAATAATAGAATAACTCGATTATAAACCTAAAATCTTTCATACAAACTAAAATATAAATATGTTTATAGGAAATGATGTGTTAGACTCACCATTATTAATCGAAGAGACTCTCATAATCAAACCGAATGGGTGAAGTTAGAAGTTAATTCTGTAATTATATCTGCAAAAATATATAATTAATATAGGGTCAGATGCAATTATTTTTAGATACATTGATGTAAATTGAATACGTAACCTAATACAAATTATCAAAATTCCTCACTATTAAACCAGTTCTAGTTGCTGGTGAGTTGCAATTCAACTCAATAAGTAAATAACAAGATTTATAATAAGCAAGACGTGGAAACATATAAATTAAAATTTAATTAAAATAATAAATATGAGAAATCACCAATTTTAATATTAATTTATATATTTAGCATAAATTATTATTTTATCAAAATAATATGCTGAAAGGAAGCATTGACACTCCAAAAAAACAGGGAGAGTCATGTCCGACACGCTCTGACACGGCGACACGCTCTGACACGGTGTCAGACACGCTGTCAACTTTTTCCGACACGCGAATTTGACCGAGTCCGACACGTTCCGACACGGTCAAATGACATTTTCATAAATTTTTTAAATTTTTTTTAAAAAATTATTTTTTGAAAAATTAAAATATATTAGTAAAGCTTCTACATGATCATATCAATTTCTCCCTTTTTTTCCTTTAAATAAATAATAGATCATCTCAGTACCATTGTTGTCATTCCTGTTACGCTCTTACCATGTCTTCTTCTCCCTAATCTCTCTAATCTGATCTGATATCTCTCTCTTTCATCTCAGTTTTTTTTTTATTAAAACTTCCACCTTTTATAATGTTTGATTGTGTTCTTGATGTTCTTATTTTACATTGTATTCTTTTAGTTTATGTTTTTGCCTTTTGTGAAGAACGCTGCTACAATTTTTGGTTTTGGTTGTAGCCTTGTAGGTGATTTTTTTTGCTGCTGGTGCCATTGGTTACATCAGATTTTTTTTATTTTTTTCTCTTCTCCCTTTATGTAACACCTTGGATTCCGACTTTGAATCAATTTTTCTTATGTGGTTTTGGATTGGAAAGGAAAGTTGAAAGATAATATTTTGATGGGTATTATTAATTTTTTATTTATTTTTTTAAATTATTGAATATTAAATGAAATATACACTATATAATTTAAAAATATTATTTAATATTAAAACGTGTCCCAATATGTCGAAATCCATAATTTTTTAAGATTGACGTGTCGGAGTGTCGTGTCGTATCGTATCACGTGTCACATGTCGTGTCGGTGCTACATAGATAAAATCAAATGCCAAATCTCAAAAGCAAATTTCACTATAAATTAATTTATATAATTTTGAAATCTATATTTGTTTAAAAGAATATTCATGTTTAAGTGGGGGTATACCTAAATAGAACTATAACATATCAATATCAACGCACTTCAAAATATAATTTGATCATAATTAGGGGTGTTAACAGGCCGAGCCGAGCCGAGCTTTGATCTTAACGGTCCAAGCCTGTATTTAAACGTGTCCGACCGACCTTAGCCTGTTACCTGTTACGAATATAATATTGGCCTGTGGCCTGATTTATTTACAAAAAAAAAAAAAAACCTGTGTGAAGCCTGTCTTAGCCTGTTAGCATGTTAAAGAATAAAAATAAGAGAACAGAATTCCACGAAAAATCAATTTCCAGATAGAAACCTTAGCTTCCAATTTGCAGCAATAATTTACAAAGACTGCAATAAATAAATAAAATTAAAGTGAGAGAATGTAGATAATAGGTTATATTATCTTAACCCATTATAAAAAAAAGTACCAACAAAAATAAAAAATAAAAAATAAATTGACACAAACGAGCAATGCACAGTGGAACGAATGAGTTTTTGTGGGTTTGTTTGTGTGAAGGAGGATGAAGGATAATATAGAACAGCACTAGTAATTCCATAAATATTCATAAATTCAATATATATCCAAATAGCATAATATAGAATAAAATCATTCAAAAAGTCTGTTAAACCAATAAAATGAGGTGAAATAAATTGATAAGAGAGAGAGTTATTACAAGCAGTATAAAAAATATAAATAAATATTTATATACTAGGCTAGCCTGGGAGGCTCTAAGGCCGAACTTTTGAATTAGAGCCTGAGGCCTTTTTATTAAACGAGCTTTTATACAAGTCCAAGTCTGATTCCAACACGAGCTTTTATTAAACGAGCTCAGGGCTTTACGAGTCGAGCCAAAAGCCCCTAAAGGACCTTGGCTCATTTACCACCCCTAATCATAATGTCATGATACCCGTAAATAAATTATAGTGCGTCAAGACATGTACAATGTTTTGAAAAAGTCACTCCCTAAAACCGATTTTAAAACATATCTATAATATATAAAAATTTTATGGCAAAAACAATTGTAATCATATCATAATTTCATAAATCAATTCAAAAAAAATATTATAATACTCCTTAAATATTCAAACCGATCTTCTCCTTTATGAAGTGCAACCGATTCGGTTTGTCCTAGTGAAATCTAATTTTTAATAATTTATTCAAAAATTATTTGATTTCTTTGAAAGCTTAATAAGACATATTTTTTGCATATTGGCGTGTCTTTTTAAAAATTTCTATTTTATTTTTAAGTGTTTTTTTTTATTTTGTTTTGTATCATTCAATTTTTGACTGAATGTAACTATTATTATTATTATTTTTTTTTCATTCTCTGCTTTTGTGTTAATACAGTATCGTATTCCTTACCTATTTTTTTTAATACAACATCAACATCACCTTTATCCCAAATTAATTGGGGTCAGTAGAACCCACATGAAAGATATAAAATTATTGAAAAAAAAGAAATAATAATAATAATAATAATAATAATAATAATAAATATATATATATATATATGTATATAAATAAAAGTGAAAAAGAAAGGGACAAGAAGAAGGGGAAATGAAGGGGAAAAGGACTAAAAAGGGACCATCTGGAACATAGGAATAACCACGGGTCTAACCCTCCACCATACTTATTTTCTCCATTCCGTTCTAAGACATACCGTCCGCCAATCTATATCACATTCCATTAAATCTTGTTTTACTACCTTCCCCCAAGTAAGTTTCGGATGACCTCTGCCTCTTTTTGTGTTGAGCTCTTGGTAACAAACTTCTGTTCTTACAGGAGCATCCAGAGGCCTTCTCATCACGTGCCCAAACCACCTCAATCTATGTTCTCTCATCTTCTCGGCAACCGGTACTACTCCGACCTTTCGTCGAATATCTTCATTTCTTATCTTATCCATCTTTGTGTAACCACACATCCATCGTAACATCCTCATCTCTGCTACTCCCTTCTCATGCTCATGTTGCTTATGTGCTGGCCAGCATTCCGCTCCATATAGTATTGCCGGTCTTACTGCCGTTTTATAGAATTTTTCTTTTAACTTAAGGGGAATTTTACGGTCACACAAAAACCCAGATGCACTGTGCCATTTCATCCACCCTGCTCTGATTCTATGATTTACATCCTCATCAATCTCTCCACCTTTTTATAAAATGGAGCCCAAGTATTTAAAAGCATCTTTTTTGGGTACCTCTTGACCTATTTTTTTTTAATAAGGATGGAAAATATTTTAGCTTCTTTATTTTAATTTTATCTGTTTAAAGTTTATTGGTTATGTCTGAATTTTGAATTTTACTTTTTTATTTGGTTCTGATTTTATATGCATAGATATTATTTTATATGTATAAATATTTTTAAAATTAAAAATAGGAATATGAAATTTTATTATTCAAGTCAATCCCACGATATATATTCATTATTGAAAACTAAAAGTTCTCACCTGACTGTTTTTATAATTTTGTACCAAGTATTTGATTAACTATTTACTAAATATGTCACTTTTATAATTATTTTGATCCATATCTTATAATTTTTTTCTTTTTTGACAAAGGAGCAAGTCCAATCACCTTTATATTTAAATCACACTTTTCGTGTTTCCGGGTTCCTCTTGCTTAATTTTTATTTTATTTTATTTGGTAGCTTATCTTATTCTTACCGCAGATAAGTTATTTGTAGTAAGTCCAATACGACGTCGTTTTGAGTGGAAATTATGATGTTTTTATAATTTTAATTTATTTTAGGATTTTTGTAGTCTTTATAATTATAATTTTTTAATCTTTTAATATCAAAACGACGTCGTTTTGGAGTAAATGTAGATAACTTACTGCATTAATTGTAGAAATATTTTCCTATATCTTATTTGATAAAAACACGGGTTTTATTTTTCTTATATCACGTGAGATAAAAATTTTCTCCCACTCTCGTAACAAATGGTGGATATCACTTTATTTTTATAAAAAGAAAATAGAAAAAAAATAAAATACAAAAGTTGAAGTGAGAATAGAAAATAAAATTTCTCTTAATAAAACCCTAAAAATATAAGGATGTGCCTTACCATTTTGTCCAAGGGCAAGGCTTAATATAAAGGCTCGGGGCAAGGCTTAATATAAAGGCTCTAGGTATAAACATTGGGAATCAAATTTGAAATTCGTTGTTGCTTTTCGGAGCTCATTCCGGAAGCTTTTAAAGCTTAGAAAACAAAAAATGAAAAAAAAAAAATTCGAATTGGGGAATTAGGGTCCCATTTGATCAACTTAAGAGTCTTTCCTAAGATTTTCAATTTTTTTCCCTTTTATTTTTGTCTCGTGCTTTTATATGTGTTTCTCATGGGGGTTAAAATGAAAAGCAAAAGGTGCAATGACCTAAATTAAGAGCACTTGTCAATCGACTATAATACTACAAGCTTCTAGAAAAACACATATAAAAGCACGAGAAGCTTTAGATACGTCTGGATACAAACATTAAAAAAAAAAAAAAAAAAGCGCACTCAGATAACATTATCTTCGAAAAAACAACTCTAGGTCGAATTGAAAATATTGAATGCTTTTATATGTGTTTCTTATGTTGGTTGCTGTTCATTTGGTTATGGCGTAATAAGGAAATTCATGAAATTAATTTCAAAAGACCTGAGAAATGTTTTTCTGAAATTCTCAATTTTATTTCTGACAAAGACTTATGATGTGAAATCTCTAGATAATCTTCATTCTGCTTCCAGAGCTCATAGTGTTGCTCCTTGGATTCGTCCTCCTCTTCAATGGGAGACGAAATTTGAAGCCCCAGCGCACAGCTTATTGGATGGGGGGAAGGAGAGAGGAGAGAAAAGAAAAAAAAAAAAACACATATCATTCCGTGAATGGAAGGATCATAAAAGTCCTGGAGCATGAATATTGATGGAGCTGTTTCTTGTAGGAAAGCTGCTTGTGGTGGTTTAGTCAGATATTTCCATGGCAACTGGATTGGTCGTTTTAAATATTTTGTGGGGTCATTTTCTTAGGTCTTCAGTTTTAAATATGTCCAAATCTTTATTTCCTTCAACACTCAGAGTGTCTGTCATGTGCCTCTGATTCCTTCAACACATCAGCACTTGATCTTATCACTGAGCCTTCTTGCGAATCATCATTTGAACCAGTTCTCAATTCCAACAGGCAGTCACATACATCTCTCAACAGTTTCACAACAGAAAAATTTGGGTCAGTGATTTGATATGATTGCAAACATTTAGCCTCCATCATTTCTAGAAGTTGTTCTCGATTAGGCATTTGAAAATCTGGTCCCAAAAGAGCTGAGTTGCAGCTCAGAGAAATTTTTACCTCTTCCAGAGTTGATGAGGCTATCTCTACATTTGAAGTCACTTTTTCATTTGTGGATGGAGGAATATTTTCATCTGCATGTCCTTCATCTCTACTTTGTGATGATGCCACAGTGACATGGCCATCTTGCTTTCCAGCTGCACCATTCTTCATTGATGAGACCCTTACACTTTCTGATTCTTCAAAAAAAAATTAAAAAAAAAATCATTAATCAATCTATTTATGAAAATGAAAGTTTGTTGGCAACACAATAACTAAAAGAAAAATAGCAACACAATAATTAAAAGAAAAATAAATGACACAAAAGTGACATTTTCTTTGGTTTTAGACAATGATAAGACCAATTCAGATGTGTATATACAAAATTTCAGTACTTTTGTAGTACTGAACACTCCCTACATAACCCACTACAATTAGAAAAATATAACTCACCTAACTGTATTTAGTCCACCGACAGCTTTAATGTTAATATCACACAAGTCCCACTTATTTCTAATTTTATTAAAGGAGCACGTACCACGCAAGTCCTGAAAATTTACTCTACATATGCAAGCAATGACCAACATAGAGCATCTTATGACAAACTTTCTGGAAACACAAAAATCAGTATAGACTTGTATATTGCATATGCCAATTAGAGCATATGGTGAGGCCACAGTGCCTCACTTCTACCAGTTGACAACTAACGTGATCCAATTATGCAAACACCATAAGAAAGATGCTGGCATTTTAAGGGGTAAAAAGAAACAATACTCAGGTTCAGTTTAACTAAAAAAAAAATTATAGCCAAAGCAAAATTTATACATTGACTTCTTACTTCTTTTCAGGCACTGTGGCATTAAAGATTTTTCCTGTATTTTACTAAAAAAATATTTCCATCTAATCCACAATACTACCAAGCAAATACGGCACTAAATATTGAATTCATCAAAAGTTGACCATGCTTGGACTGTAGTTTGCAAACCCCAAACCTCAAGGTTTGGGGTGTGCAAACTGAGTTTCATCCACTTATAACATGTTTGGCAAAACCACGGCTGGATTGTGTTTGAACACGTCTTCAGGTATCAATCAATGGTTTGTAAGGCAGTAACAAAAATTGTTTCTTTTCTGATGGGTAAAACCATGGTTTACAAACTATAAACCAAACAAGCCAGTTACAACTAAGATGCCATGCCACTAAAAACGAAAGGTAGACAAAATGCATGAAACTTGTCATCGAGGAAAAGTCCATTGAATACCTGGAGGAATCACTGCAATGGGAGGGGGAACCTCATAATCAGGCAATTCATCAATAGGCTCATCCTTGGGTATGATCAGCGTATGAATACCAGGCATTCTGTTGTTTGGCAACAGAAACTTTCCAGTTTCAACTTTTGGTTCTTTAGATGGTCTTGAAGGGGATGCTCTTTCAGACATAAATCTTCTTTTCCTGCCGGTAACTTGTGAGGATGCAGGATGCTCTCCCCTGTCAACAATACCATCTCGTGTTGGAATTGGGAGTGCTTCAATCCTCCAATTTCCATCGGACGAGAATATTATCTTTTGAGACTGCTGTCTAGAACGACTCTCGGATGATGTGTTGTCTTCTAATTTTGGCTTTTTTAATGGAGGGGTAGCTGAGCTGGGGGCACTATTAGTCGGAGGATGCAAAGGCTGACTCTCTTGACCTCTTAAATGCAACCTTTTCCTTTTCAAATGTCGGGCTTCTTCAACATGCATCTGTTCTTCGTCGCCCTCCATCTCTTCTTCCTGGTTGTTTGGAAAGGCAGAAGTCATTTCAGCAGCTATAGACATTGAAAAAAGAAAGAAAGAAAGAAAGAAAGAAAGGCTGATTAACTCAGCCAACAAAAAATTATATGTGAGTATTATGTACATCAACTTTCTTGGTTTTCTTTTTCTGTTCTGGCACCTGTTAAATTATATCAGATAATCAAGTAAGTATTCAAAAGAGACACTCCGGGGAAAAAGGAAAAAGATAGAGAATAAAGTGGGAAATGCACCTTGTTTTCATCATCCTCAAATATAGCATCTGCCAGAGTTCTATAGTTCTCTTGCTCAATGAATTCCCAATTCATATCGTACAACTTCAGGAGTTTCTTTAATACTGGTTTCACTCTCCATTCACCAATCCCAATAACTGACATTGCACGGTAGGCCGCTACCACTCTTGGATGGGGTGCCATTTCTAATCAGCGAAGAGTTACTTTCACTATAGGCTCCCAAGTGTAAAACGCCCCTAACTTTCAAAGATTTCTGCGATGGGAAATACAATATATGATTTATGAGCAATTAAGCTACAAAACCTAAACATTGAAATATCAGTCACCCAAATTTTCAATAACAAAGCATATAAACCAAAATTCAGACAGACAACGATTAACAAAAGAAATTAAATGACAAAAAAAAAGCTTCCTATTTTGACATATAGATGTAATATCTTATTCCATCATCCTTTGTAAGAAAACTTTTTTGTAAGTAGTAGAATATAACCCTTCCTAGGCATTTTTGTTTACAATAAACTATCCAACAGCATCAATGAGTCAAAACTTGTCCATCATCATACTCTTTCTAGACTTAAAATTCAAAGCGAAAAACAAACAACATTAGATAGATAAATTTACAGCTGAATAGTTAGGGTAACAACTGCTCATATCATCTGGTGCATTTAGAAAGAGCTAAGACAAAGGAACAACGGGTGATTCAGGCTCCTCAAGCAATACGCGTTGAGTAAAAAGACAAAGCTTAGAAATTTAAGAGCTATAACTATAAGACACACACTCATTTCCCTGAGTGAAGTGAGTGAATGAACCCACAATTACACATAGAAATTTCCTAAAGTTAAGCTTTGAAAAATGATCACAGAACATGAATTTTTTACATGCGCTAGCAAGGAAAGTGAAAACCTCAAGAAGAACATGCAACGGAAAATTTGCACACAACATTGATCTTCCCCACCCAAAACCTGGAATCGACCCCAAACCACATTGAAAAAAATTAAAAAAAAAAACACACACACACAGACAGACAACATATTTCACAGTAAAAAAAGAAAAATAAAAAAAGTTTGGACCTTGGAAAAAGCATAGGAAGAATACCTCAGAGAGAGAACAATATACTGAGGAAGCGTCACCAGCAAAACGATTTCAGGAGACCAACAACAGTGGAGAGAAATAACAAAAATCAGAAAAACACTGCGGTGAAGTATGGATTGTCTTGGGATAATTTCTAAGAGAGAGAGAGCATCATCTATAAGAGACCACACGTCTATAAAACTTAAGTACTTTCGCACGTTCTCTTGATCTACATCGAAGACTATTTATAAGCTATAAAATTGACCAAAATAACTTCAGATATAACACCCTCATTACTTTATAACTGATATAACTGACTCATTACTTTATAACTGACATAACTGATTCATTAATATTTTAATTGACGTAACTGACTCATTAATAAAAAAACGGACATTTAAAATTTATCCCAACAATCAACGGTTATAATTTATTCGGAATTACACTTATTAATTAATCATTAATTGCCAATAAATGATAACCGTTGATTGGCGGAAATCAACGATTAGGATTTGATGTCAAATTTCAAAGTTTGACACCGGTATCAATGGATCCTATATATATGGGTAAAGTGTGTGTCATTTTAAAGGAGGTAAAATTATGTCATTTTAAGAGAGAGATAGATAAAAGAGGAGAGAGAGTTGACAAAAAAAAATATGTGGGTCCCACCTCTTTGTGAGAGTGAAAGGATATAAGTTGTGTCATTTAAAAGGATAAATACTTTTCCCTATATATATTTCATAACTCATAATCTTACATCAATCATATACCAAATCAAATCAATGATATTTGAGATTAAATATATCAGTAATTAATTAGGCCATATAACTTGGGATAGGATATTTTTACAATCAAATAATGTTACTACCAATGTTACGACCACATCTTAACCCTTGATTTCCGCCGATCAACGGTTATCATTTATTGCGAATTAGTAATTATTTAATAAGTTTGATTTGAAAAATGATAACCGTTGATTGGCGGAAATCAACGGTTAAGATGTGGCCGTAACATTGGTAGTAACATTATTTGGTTGTCACAATATCCTATCCCATATAACATTTAAATATTAGAAATATTAATAATCAATTATAATATTAAAAGGATTTTGTTATAATTATAATATTAAGATTCTTGATAATAAGGGTTCGTTTTTTGTGCAGTTACTACATATAAGTAATCTGCAATAAACCACTAGGGTTAGCCAAATGGTGTGGGGTGTGTGTAGTATAGGGTGTTGTGCTCAATTCCTTGTAACCTCCAAAAAAAAATCTACAAGGAAAGCGAAAACCTCAAGAAGAACATGCACTGAAAAATTGCACACAACATTGATCTTCCCCACCCAAAACCTGGAATCGACCCCAAACCACATTGAAAAAAATAAAAAATAAAAAACACACACCCACAGACAACATATTTCACAGTAAAAAAATGAAAAATAAAAAAAGTTTGGACCTCGAAAAAAGATTAGCTCAACATATCTACATCCTAAAATTCACACAAAACCTAGATCTCATAAATGCAATAAATCATCCATCAAATTCGTAATATAAGAGCCTGTGTATTCGTTAACGGCCTTGGTTCCCTCATAAACGGCGTGTTTAGCCAATTTACCGGGAAGCAACAATGGCACCGCCGTATGGATCTCCCTCGATGTCATGGTTGGCTTCTTTTTGTAGCGAGCCGAACGCGATGCCTCCTGAGCGAACTTCTCCAAGATATCGTTGATGAAGCTGTTCATGATCCCCATGGCCTCGGGGGAAATGTCCATGTCAGGGTGAACCTGCTTCAGCACCTCCAAGATGTAATCATTGTAACTTTCAACGCTCTTCTTCTTCTTGTCGCTGCCACCTTCCTTCGAGATCTTCTTCTCGGCCTTCGGGTTTTTCTCTGCCTTTCCTGGATCCATGGATGAACTTCGAGATTCTTCTGTTGATCAGGCCAAAAAGAGCGTTCGCGCGAGCGAGTGTTAAAAGAAAGAATGCGATGTGTGATGAAGCGAAGAAAGTAGAAAAATATATGTAGTTACTACTCACTAGGAGCTCAATTCGCACGCGTTTCAACTTTCAATTATGGTGTTTTTTTTTAATCAATTTTTATTCAATGGGCTACTTACCACGTAATGGGCTTTTTCTTGGGCCTTGGCTTGTTCTTCTTTCAAAGCCCAAAAACAAAGCAAAACAAAACAATTGTCTAGAAACAAATCAATGAGCATGGCCAAATTCTAAGGGGTATATTTGATTGAGATTTTAAAAGATTTTTAATGGATTGTTTTTGGACAAAAAAAAATTCGTTGGTATTTGATTAGAATTTTAATGGTTTGAAAAAAAGTCACGTTATATTCGATTAGGATTTTAAAGGATTATTTTAGGGCTTTTTGACCCTTTAACCCTTTATTAATTAATTAATAACCATTTTGTCCCTTATTCAAAATTATCTACCAATCTGCCTCTCTTCAATCGATTCACTTGAAGATTTAATCGATTAAATGGTCAAAACTGAAAAAAATTGTTGACTTGAAGATTTAATCGATTAAATCTTCAATTTAATGTAATAGGAGTTGCTTGCGATTTGTATTTAATTGAAGCTGATTGCATTTTATATTTAATAGAAGTTGATTGCGTTTTGTATTTAATAGGACGCAATTAGCTCCTATTAAATACAAATCGCAATCAACTCCTATTATATTAAATTCAAAATTCAAAATTAAAATACCTCCAATATTGTGTTTGTCTCATTCAATCAATGTTTTCGCGCTCATTTGGGATATTTAATCAATTAAATATAAGTTTTAATCGATTAAATCAATTAAGAAGGATATTTAATCGATTAAATCATCAAGTCAACCATTTTTGTCAGTTTTGACCATTTAATCGATTAAATCTTCGAGTTAATCGATTAAAGAGGGGCAGATTGATAGATAGTTTTGGATAAGGGACAAAATGGTTATTAATTAATTAATAAAGGGCAAAAGGGTCAAAAAGCCATTATTTTAGAATCCGTCCAAATTCGTTGGTATTCAATACGGATTTTAAACAATGGACACAATCTCATGATAATTAAAAATTCGACGATTTTAATGGATTTTTTATTGATGTGGATTTCGTGAGACTTTTTAGTGAAACAAATAAATAGGATGTCTCTCTCACAATCTCACCCCAACCCCTAGGATTTCTTGAGATTATTTTATTGCAGTGTTTTTTTCTTCCTTTGGCAGGTTGACTGCTCGAAATTGAGTTCCGCCATACGAGCTTCGCTAAAAAAAAGAGAGAGCATATTTTTGAGCGATTTTCATCACAAAACAACCCACAAAAAAGAAACCAACGAGATTTTAATATAATCTATATAAAAAAAATATTTTTGAGCCATTTTTTGAGAAATTTTGGAACTTTAAAAAGTGATTTTTCAAGTTATGGGTCGCGGTTTTTTCTTGGCACAAAAACGTGTGATTTTTGTATTAAAAATAACATAAAACAGTGAAAAAATAACAGGGGAACTAAAACCCTCAAACCAATTTTCCTTTTACATCAATGAAACAATATCAATTTAAAGAAAGATTGAAACTTTCATAATATGAACCCTATATTTCGTAATAATACATTCATGAACGAAATTCCTACACTATAGGAAACAATTTAAAACAATTTTTGCATCAATAGATAACTAAAAGCTTGTTTTTCAAAAGCCCCAAAGCAATTTAAGGTTTCAATGTATCCATTGAAAAAAATTTGAATTTTTTTCTAAACTTTCATGTAATTTTAAACCCAAAATTTTAGATTTGAAATTTTCTTAGAGTATTCAATGAAAATATGCATATGATATATGGTTAGAAAATTTCAAAAACCCCAAGGCTTTCAAGATCAATTGCAAAAAATTCCAAACGAAATTTTATCATTAACTTTAGGTTCTATATGCAAATTTAGAATTATTTTAATAATTAAAAAATGGGTTTTAAAATCATATATGCATAGTTTTGATACCAAATGAATAAGATAATTTTCAACCCATTGATCAAACCCAAGAGCATGCACGAGAAAATGTTAATGCATGGAGGACTAGTATAACTTTAGATATGTGAAGAGTTGTTACTTAATAATTTTGAATGTTTGTTAAAAATTATATTATGTTTTACTGATTGAGAAAATTATATTAGGTTTTACTTTTTTTATTAATTTTATTGTATTTCTTTGTTATTTTTTTATTGACTCTTATAATTTTGAATGTTTGTTAAAAATTCATACGATTTTTTAAAATCTTGTAAATCTGTATTGTCCTTTCAAATCTTATAAATTCTATTAAAATCCAATTTTATGAAATCTTGATTGTAAAAAAAGTCTTTTAAAAAAGTCTTTCCAATTCTAAAATGTCTTTTAAAATCTGTAAGATTTTTTATCTCAAAAAAATCTTTTAAAATCCTAATCCAATATACCCCTTAATCTACTCCAAATTTGACCTTAAAGTATACTAAGTCTGATTCCTTAAAGTAAAACCTATCTCAACAAGTTTTAGATTAGATGCATGTTTTGAACACTCCTGATTACAAGGTTAAGTCACTCAAACATTTAAGTGGAGCTGCATCTCATAAAAAATTAGAACAATAAGTGATAAATTTAAAACCTATGTATCTCCAGAAATTATAAGGAATCAAGGGTGATAAATCTTAAAACTTGCACACTAGAGCTTTTAAAAGCAAAGCCTCTCAACATAATGATCTTCACAAGCATCGGCGGACCCACGTTTTGTCTCTTGTTAAATATTTATATTAGTCACTGTTAATTTGGCAATGCAGATATTAAATATATTTTTTGTGTTGAGATTAAATGTCAGTAATTCTTATGGCATAATACTATATTTCAGGTAGTAACTGAAGAGATATGATGACTTGATTTTCTCGGTTTGCACATTTCAATCG